>JAGVVM010002869.1:0-37028 GCA_019149425.1 Psidium friedrichsthalianum
CCAAGCACTAAGGATGAAAAGAAAAATACAATTAGGATTCTTACGTTGAACGTTTGAACTTTTGGAGCAATTGGTACATGAGCGAAAAAAATAAAAATGAAAATACATTTTCCAGCGGACCATTTGAACTAAAAAGGAAATTCTTGAATCTCCTTAATTTATGTTATGTGAGACGGAGACCGCACACATTTTTTTTCCTCCTTAACTTTAAATGCAATAAAAAAAATGCTTCTCTAATCATATAGTCAAGCACTATAAAATCTCAATCGTAAATTCATACTTCACATTATTATTACATATTTTACATAAAACATTAATTGATTATGAGATTTGTTATTAAAAATAACTTACAGTACGGTAAAATTATTAGGGCAGTCGCTTCGAATGCAATATATTATCATGAGATTTTTTATGGCACAATATAAAAATAGATTTTTTTTAAAAAAAAAATTTCTATTGTTTTGGCGTTTAAAGGAGAGAGAGTCAACACAACAAACCCCAGCAGTCCCAAATTCTCCAGAATGGCAAGAATGTCTCTGACACGCGAATCTTTCCGCTTTCTCTCTCTCTTTCTCTCTCCTCTTCATCTTCCTGAATCCACCCTCTCATCGTCTTCCTCCTCCAACTCCATCCAGAACCTCCTCCAAAGCCAGGGCTGCCCGGAGGGCTCTTCCCCGCACGATGTCAAGTCGTTCACGCTCCACCCAGATGGCCTCCTCGAAGTTATCTTGGACCGCCGTGCCTGGCCAAGTTCGACACCAGAGTCTACTTCGACAGTGTCGTGAGAGCCAACCTCACTTACGGTAGCGACGGAGCAACGAGAATTCAGCATAAAAATCATCTCTTTCTTGGGTCTTTTTGGCTGTTCTGATGTCTTTGGGCTCTTGGGTTTTGATTGGTGTTAGGTAAACTTATGGGGATGGAGGGTCTGTCTCAGAAAGAGCTGTTTCTGTGGCTTCCGGTGAAGGATATTATAGTGGACGATCCATCTTCTGGTGTCATAGTGTTTGATATTGGGGTTGCTTATAAGCAGCTCTCTCTTTCTCTCTTTGAAGACCCTCCTGTGTGTAACCTTCCAGGTCTCTCTCTCTCTCTCTCGGGATAAGGAAGAATGTAAAAGTTGGGATCTTTTAGGTTCTTATGCTCTGTTGAGAACCGGATTGTCATTAATTCGATTCTTTTCTGTTTTGAATTGATGTTGCAGATTTGGGGGTACTACAGCCAAAGATTGGGAGGAAGGAAATTGGATTTGAAGCTCTGAGATGAAAGTCAGTTCTGCTTTTGTTTCTCGGAGAATCTACAGTTCGTACAGCATCTTTGGGAGTTTTGGGTGTTTGCTTTCACTTCTTCTTCTTTTTTTTTTCCTTTTTCCCTCCGAGGTTTGCTTGTAAAAATCCACAAGGAAATGAATTTCATAAGTTAGATAGACGAAAGTTGCAGACAGAGATATAGAAATTGTATGTGGGGGATGAGTTTGTGAATCGAAGTACATGAAGCCCTGAAGCCATTTGGAAGATCATTACGTTCAATCTTTTGAGCCGGACTGATTGTAATTTCTTGCATAAATCACAAGAAAAAAGAAAGAAAGAAAGAAAGAAATCCCACAAATCTATCTCACTTATCTCTCGTTTATTGGTCAAGCCGTTTCCATGGAATACGACTAAAGATTAATGTCATGTCGGCATAGACCCTAGATTCTCGCCTGATAATGAGAAACCGCGTGATATTGTGTCCCAATTTTGCTTCTCATGTTCTCTGCTGCCAGAGTTAGATAGCTAGCACTTGTCATTTTATACAAATGCCGACGAAGACGCGGATATGGAATAAACAGCAACAATTTGAACGGTCTACAAAATCATCGAAAAGACGGGTATATCATGGAATCGACACCATGTTGAACTCGAAGATCATACTCGAAGAATGCGTCATCCCGATTAATCGGGGCATGCACAGGAAGTCGATGAGGCTACACATTGCGTCGGGAATAGTCAAGTGCTCTATAAGGTCCGACCTCCGCGGGGAAGACTGTTACTCGCAATATGCTCTTCCAGAATGACAGCTCATACCTAATTCAAATCTTCTGGCATGAATAGGCGAGACGAAGAAATCAACGTCCAATGCTGTTATTCAACCTAGAATGCAATACTTACTGAGCACGCATGACCAGGGAGTTTCCAAGAGGTTGTATTTTCAAGACTATTGATTAGGGCAATCAGAACTGGAGAAATCCTGGTCTTTGGTCGGACTTGGGAGGCATAAGAGCAAAACGGTGTCTAGTGAAAGCGAGGGACAGAACAAAATGAACGAAAGCTTTTGGTTTGAAAACATGTGCTCTGCTTTTCCATTTGTCTGCATCGCTCATGACAGTCATATCTCTCTTGCACTAAGTATGACCTCTCTGTTCACCAGAGCTCTGCTTTAGTTTTCTATCGTTCTTCGAATTTTTTAGTCTCTGCCAGCCGGCGCTCGTTTCTTTTAGCCATTTGTTCGCTACTTTACTCAAACCGGCAATTCCGTCATAAGATTTGATTTTCATAGTGTTTTCAGGTGCCTTTCCTTGTGCTGTGAATCTGCTATAACTTGTTTGCTTTTCCTTCTTTTCTCTCTCTTTCTTTTGTGTGCTTGCTCAAGCCTAAGGTGTTTTAGGTGCACATAAAGCACGGATACTTCCAACCTCCTTCATCTTCTCCACTCAATCCGCTTGTAGTGTAGCAGTTAATTGGATACTTCCAGTGTTCGATTACCGAGTCGACATTGATGGTAATAAGTACTCCTCGGATGTACTTTCTGGAGAAATTCTCGTCTTCAACTGTAATTCTTCGATTCTGATATTGGATCTCAGGTACGTTTGAGCTGCATCCCCTTTGGTACAAAGACTTAGGTTGTCCGTAGGATTTACCGAATATCCTGCTGGATCAATCTGTTGGTGCGTAAGGAATCGTGATTATCCATAATGCCTGATCAAGGCAACAGAATTACTGCTTGTCAAAACCAATCTGGACTTGAGACCAGAAGAGAAATATGAAACTGCATCACCTCATGTGTAAACAACATAAAGAGATCAATGCGGTTTTAGTATTATGGAGTCATTGCTCGATCCTATCATTCTAAACTAAGCTCTCAATCGATATAACGTACAAATTGCCTCTTTCCATTTGCAAATTGCACTAAAATTACATCTATTACATGATGCGCTAATAACATCCTTGCAGACAACTTCCGGCTCCCATTTCGCATTCTACTCATAATCGCGGGTCTAGTTTGTTCTTGACATCTGGAATAAACATCAGATGTGAATGACTCAAATCTTTGAGATTCTCAGACCTGATCAGTCTCTTGCTCTTTCTTGTAACCCGTATGTAGCACAAGACTACCACGACCAAGGCCGTCACAAATCCTCCAAGGATCACATCCCCACCGGCTGCCCCGGAGGAATGATGCCTTTGCACTCTCCTCGTTGCTCTCATCACTGGAGCTTCTGCCATCATGCTTGATCCAATCCGAACTTCAGATGGAGCTGGGCTCAGAGCAGGCGTATGTAAACTTCTCTTCGTCGGTAATCCTGAAATGCTCGAATCGTCATTTGCCTTTGTCTTGGCCACAAACATGAAAAACATGGCTAATGCAATATACATGACCGGACGCAGCCGAGCCATGTAATTGCTGCCTTGAAGGATTCTGGGACCAAGATTGAGAGCAATGCAAAGGTATGAGTCATGAGAGGTTATTTATAAGGGAACGGGTAGGATCTAATTGATTCCTTCTTTGTAAAGTAATGTTGAAAAAGTTGGTAAGACCACGGTCTGTAGACTGAAAATCAATGAGAGCGTGGAGAAAAAAGACAGGCGTCAAAACTTTGGCAGATGCTTAGCATTTAACAAGGGGAGGTTGTGTCTGGATAGGTTGATCTGAGGAAACATCTTAGGACCATGTATTGAGACTTTAAGTCAATTATTTGATATGCACAGCCAGTGAAGAAGAGGATTGTCAGATTACATACGACAAGCAAGAACAACTGGCTTTCTTCCCAACGCGGTCTCAGGATCACTCAACAATCTGTGAAGAGGAATCTATTAATGGGATTTTTTCTTCCCTTCTGCCAGGAAACACTTCTCTGTCTTGTTGGATATGTAATGGCTCTATCACGACAGGACGAGCATGTGCTGACTGTAAACAAATCGGTGAGTCGGAACATATTAATCCTCAGCTGCAAAATCATAGTCACGTGGAGTCGAGCAGATTGCGAAGTTTGTATCTTGATGAAAAATATGGAAAAGAGATTTGAGTGAGTCTGTCTTGAGGCGAGAGCCAGATTACATTATAAAACTCGGTTGGTATCCCATGCATGTTCCTGTTTTCTTGACAGGAACATGATGATCTGACGACAGCTGACTACTTCCTGGCTTCTTGAGAATCACTTATATCACACACTATGCAATGGTTTTTTTTTTTGTATGATTTGTTTAATCTTTTCCCACCGTTCAATGAGATCTTTACTTCTACAGTTGATCCATCATTTTATCGTTACGTATAAGAAATGTAAATCACTCTTATGGATAGATTCCAAGGCTTAATCTGACTTTCCAACTGCTGAATCAATGGAATTAACTGCTACTCTTTACATAATCATAAATGCATAGGGTAATAATGTATCTAGAGAAGATAACAGAAACTAGGAGATGCGTCCTTCATTTTATTATGTCCCGAAATGTTTGTTTGTCAGAAAAGATGTCTGATCAAATGCCTTTAATGATCTCTTGGAGCAAGTGTTTGGTCCGTGAAGCCTTAAGCATTTCGCCAGAAGCCCCTGAAAACAAACCACAAAGCACCTAATCACATAGCATGATCAACCAAGTTCAAATGCCGAAAAAGGTCATTGACTCTTGTTGAGCATACCTCCATACATGACAATATGAGCATGGCGCCTTTAAATGCGGTGACACTGGTATCCGTCAGTTCAAAACCGCAGACGCTCAGCGTCTCCAACAACCTGGTGAGTCGGCTCCTCTTCTTCGGGATTATGATCTTAATCCACAGCTTATTTTCGTCGATGCTGGTCACCTGAACATCTGGCTGCGCACCCACCCACAAAGAGATAGACCGATGAGTCTCAAAAGTCACCACCAAAAGACGATGCAATGTCGAATTTCTAAACCTTAATCCCATTCGCTTCCATCTCTTGCGCCGTGTCAATGTCATTGACCGATTCCTTTGGCCCAACTTCACATGGTGCCTCCATTTCAAGAAGTTGGTCGCTCAGGGCCTTCACATTCTCTGCAGATCCACTATGTAAGTCACTGCATCATCTATAATCGTTGCCATGTTCATCTGCCAAAGACAGAAAAGCACAAAAAAATTCGCGGGTCAGAATCTATACTTCTGTATATCTGCACAAAAATGAAAAGTAGGCTCATGGATATTCGCATTTGTGATTTCGGGACTAATGAGCGCAGCGTCAGGAGCCTCTGGCTCAGCTTAATCGCCTCCGCCTCTCAGCTCCAGGTTCTTGGACTTGTACTGAATGTCGTCGTCATTGTCCTCGAGCTGCCGCGGCCGATCCTTCCATTTTCACATCCTCCAATTCACCTAAGCACAGTCCATCCATGGCACAAATCGAGGAGGCCTCCTCGATTTGTGCCATGGATGGACTGTGCTTAGGTGGAATTGGAGGATGTGAAAATGGAAGGATCGGCCGCGGGCAGCTCGAGGACAATGACGACGACATTCAGTACAAGTCCAAGAACCTGGAAGCTGAGAGGCGGAGGCGATTAAAGCTGAGCCAGAGCTCCTGACGCTGCGCTCATTAGTCCCGAAAATCACAAATGCGAATATCCATGAGCCTACTTTTCATTTTTGTGCAGATATACAGAAGTATAGATTCTGACCCGCGAATTTTTTGTGCTTTTCTGTCTTTGGCAGATGAACATGGCAACGATTATAGATGATGCAGTGACTTACATAGTGGATCTGCAGAAGAATGTGAAGGCCCTGAGCGACCAACTTCTTGAAATGGAGGCACCATGTGAAGTTGGGCCAAAGGAATCGGTCAATGACATTGACACGGCGCAAGAGATGGAAGCGAATGGGATTAAGGTTTAGAAATTCGACATTGCATCGTCTTTTGGTGGTGACTTTTGAGACTCATCGGTCTATCTCTTTGTGGGTGGGTGCGCAGCCAGATGTTCAGGTGACCAGCATCGACGAAAATAAGCTGTGGATTAAGATCATAATCCCGAAGAAGAGGAGCCGACTCACCAGGTTGTTGGAGACGCTGAGCGTCTGCGGTTTTGAACTGACGGATACCAGTGTCACCGCATTTAAAGGCGCCATGCTCATATTGTCATGTATGGAGGTATGCTCAACAAGAGTCAATGACCTTTTTCGGCATTTGAACTTGGTTGATCAATGCTATGTGATTAGGTGCTTTGTGGTTTGTTTTCAGGGGCTTCTGGCGAAATGCTTAAGCTTCACGGACCAAACACTTGCTCCAAGAGATCATTAAAGGCATTTGATCAGACAATCTTTTCTGACAAACAAAACATTTCGGGACATAATAAAATGAAGGACGCATCTCCTAGTTTCTGTTATCTTCTCTAGATACATTATTACCCTATGCATTTATGATTATGTAAAGAGTAGCAGTTAATTCCATTGATTCAGCAGTTGGAAAGTCAGATTAAGCCTTGGAATCTATCCATAAGAGTGATTTACATTTCTTATACGTAACGATAAAATGATGGATCAACTGTAGAAGTAAAGATCTCATTGAACGGTGGGAAAAGATTAAACAAATCATACAAAAAAAAAAAACCAGTGCATAGTGTGTGATAATAAGTGATTCTCAAGAAGCAGGAAGTAGTCAGCTGTCGTCAGATCATCATGTTCCTGTCAAGAAAACAGGAACATGCATGGGATACCAAACCGAGTTTTATAATGTAATCTGGCTCTCGCCTCAAGACAGACTCACTCAAATCTCTTTTCCATATTTTTCATCAAGATACAAACTTCGCAATCTGCTCGACTCCACGTGACTATGATTTTGCAGCTGAGGATTAATATGTTCCGACTCACCGATTTGTTTACAGTCAGCACATGCTCGTCCTGTCGTGATAGAGCCATTACATATCCAACAAGACAGAGAAGTGTTTCCTGGCAGAAGGGAAGAAAAAATCCCATTAAATAGATTCCTCTTCACAAGATTGTTGAGTGATCCTGAGACCGCGTTGGGAAGAAAGCCAGTTGTTCTTGCTTGTCGTATGTAATCTGACAATCCATCTTCTTCACTGGCTGTGCATATCAAATAATTGACTTAAAGTCTCAATACATGGTCCTAAGATGTTTCCTCAGATCAACCTATCCAGACACAACCTCCCCTTGTTAAATGCTAAAGCATCTGCCAAAGTTTTGACGCCTGTCTTTTTTCTCCACGCTCTCATTGATTTTCAGTCTACAGACCGTGGTCTTACCAACTTTTTCAACATTACTTTACAAAGAAGGAATCAATTAGATCCTACCCGTTCCCTTATAAATAAACCTCTCATGACTCATACCTTTGCATTGCTCTCAATCTTGGTCCCAGAATCCTTCAAGGCAGCAATTACATGGCTCGGCTGCGTCCGGTCATGTATATTGCATTAGCCATGTTTTTCATGTTTGTGGCCAAGACAAAGGCAAATGACGATTCGAGCATTTCAGGATTACCGACGAAGAGTTTACATACGCCTGCTCTGAGCCCAGCTCCATCTGAAGTTCGGATTGGATCAAGCATGATGGCAGAAGCTCCAGTGATGAGAGCAACGAGGAGAGTGCAAAGGCATCATTCCTCCGGGGCAGCCGGTGGGGATGTGATCCTTGGAGGATTTGTGACGGCCTTGGTCGTGGTAGTCTTGTGCTACATACGGGTTACAAGAAAGAGCAAGAGACTGATCAGGTCTGAGAATCTCAAAGATTTGAGTCATTCACATCTGATGTTTATTCCAGATGTCAAGAACAAACTAGACCCGCGATTATGAGTAGAATGCGAAATGGGAGCCGGAAGTTGTCTGCAAGGATGTTATTAGCGCATCATGTAATAGATGTAATTTTAGTGCAATTTGCAAATGGAAAAGAGGCAATTTGTACGTTATATCGATTGAGAGCTTAGTTTAGAATGATAGGATCGAGCAATGACTCCATAATACTAAAACCGCATTGATCTCTTTATGTTGTTTACACATGAGGTGATGCAGTTTCATATTTCTCTTCTGGTCTCAAGTCCAGATTGGTTTTTGACAAGCAGTAATTCTGTTGCCTTGATCAGGCATTATGGATAATCACGATTCCTTACGCACCAACAGATTGATCCAGCAGGATATTCGGTAAATCCTACGGACAACCTAAGTCTTTGTACCAAAGGGGATGCAGCTCAAACGTACCTGAGATCCAATATCAGAATCGAAGAATTACAGTTGAAGACGAGAATTTCTCCAGAAAGTACATCCGAGGAGTACTTATTAACCATCAATGTCGACTCGGTAATCGAACACTGGAAGTATCCAATTAACTGCTACACTACAAGCGGATTGAGTGGAGAAGATGAAGGAGGTTGGAAGTATCCGTGCTTTATGTGCACCTAAAACACCTTAGGCTTGAGCAAGCACACAAAAGAAAGAGAGAGAAAAGAAGGAAAAGCAAACAAGTTATAGCAGATTCACAGCACAAGGAAAGGCACCTGAAAACACTATGAAAATCAAATCTTATGACGGAATTGCCGGTTTGAGTAAAGTAGCGAACAAATGGCTAAAAGAAACGAGCGCCGGCTGGCAGAGACTAAAAATTCGAAGAACGATAGAAAACTAAAGCAGAGCTCTGGTGAACAGAGAGGTCATACTTAGTGCAAGAGAGATATGAGCTGTCATGAGCGATGCAGACAAATGGAAAAGCAGAGCACATGTTTTCAAACCCAAAAGCTTTCGTTCATTTTGTTCTGTCCCTCGCTTTCACTAGACACCGTTTTGCTCTTATGCCTCCCAAGTCCGACCAAAGACCAGGATTTCTCCAGTTCTGATTGCCCTAATCAATAGTCTTGAAAATACAACCTCTTGGAAACTCCCTGGTCATGCGTGCTCAGTAAAGTATTGCATTCTAGGTTGAATAACAGCATTGGACGTTGATTTCTTCGTCTCGCCTATTCATGCCAGAAGATTTGAATTAGGTATGAGCTGTCATTCTGGAAGAGCATATTGCGAGTAACAGTCTTCCCCGCGGAGGTCGGACCTTATAGAGCACTTGACTATTCCCGACGCAATGTGTAGCCTCATCGACTTCCTGTGCATGCCCCGATTAATCGGGATGACGCATTCTTCGAGTATGATCTTCGAGTTCAACATGGTGTCGATTCCATGATATACCCGTCTTTTCGATGATTTTGTAGACCGTTCAAATTGTTGCTGTTTATTCCATATCCGCGTCTTCGTCGGCATTTGTATAAAATGACAAGTGCTAGCTATCTAACTCTGGCAGCAGAGAACATGAGAAGCAAAATTGGGACACAATATCACGCGGTTTCTCATTATCAGGCGAGAATCTAGGGTCTATGCCGACATGACATTAATCTTTAGTCGTATTCCATGGAAACGGCTTGACCAATAAACGAGAGATAAGTGAGATAGATTTGTGGGATTTCTTTCTTTCTTTCTTTCTTTTTTCTTGTGATTTATGCAAGAAAATTACAATCAGTCCGGCTCAAAAGATTGAACGGTAATGATCTTCCAAATGGCTTCAGGGCTTCATGTACTTCGATTCACAAACTCATCCCCCACATACAATTTCTATATCTCTGTCTGCAACTTTCGTCTATCTAACTTATGAAATTCATTTCCTTGTGGATTTTTACAAGCAAACCTCGGAAGGGAAAAAGGAAAAAAAAAAGAAGAAGAAGTGAAAGCAAACACCCAAAACTCCCAAAAGATGCTGTACGAACTGTAGATTCTCCGAGAAACAAAAGCAGAACTGACTTTCATCTCAGAGCTTCAAATCCAATTTCCTTCCTCCCAATCTTTGGCTGTAGTACCCCCAAATCTGCAACATCAATTCAAAACAGAAAAGAATCGAATTAATGACAATCCGTTTCAGGTTCTCAACAGAGCATAAGAACCTAAAAGATCCCAACTTTTACATTCTTCCTTATCCCGAGAGAGAGAGAGAGAGACCTGGAAGGTTACACACAGGAGGGTCTTCAAAGAGAGAAAGAGAGAGCTGCTTATAAGCAACCCCAATATCAAACACTATGACACCAGAAGATGGATCGTCCACTATAATATCCTTCACCGGAAGCCACAGAAACAGCTCTTTCTGAGACAGACCCTCCATCCCCATAAGTTTACCTAACACCAATCAAAACCCAAGAGCCCAAAGACATCAGAACAGCCAAAAAGACCCAAGAAAGAGATGATTTTATGCTGAATTCTCGTTGCTCCGTCGCTACCGTAAGTGAGGTTGGCTCTCACGACACTGTCGAAGTAGACTCTGGTGTCGAACTTGGCCAGGCACGGGCGGTCCAAGATAACTTCGAGGAGGCCATCTGGGTGGAGCGTGAACGACTTGACATCGTGCGGGAAGAGCCCTCCGGGCAAGCCCTGGCTTTGGAGGAGGTTCTGGATGGAGTTGGAGGAGGAAGACGATGAGAGGGTGGATTCAGGGAAGATGAAGAGGAGAGAGAGAAAGAGAGAGAGAAAGCGGAAAGATTCGCGTGTCAGAGACATTCTTGCCATTCTGGAGAATTTGGGACTGCTGGGGTTTGTTGTGTTGACTCTCTCTCCTTTAAACGCCAAAACAATAGAAATTTTTTTTAAAAAAAATCTATTTTTATATTGTGCCATAAAAAATCTCATGATAATATATGCATTCGAAGCGACTGCCCTAATAATTTTACCGTACTGTAAGTTATTTTAATAACAAAATCTCATAATCAATTAATGTTTTATGTAAAATATGTAATAATAATGTGAAGTATGAATTTACGATTGAGATTTTATAGTGCTTGACTATATGATTAGAGAAGCATTTTTTTTATTGCATTTAAAGTTAAGGAGGAAAAAAAATGTGGTGCGGTCTCCGTCTCACCATAACATAAATTAAGGAGATTCAAGAATTTCCTTTTAGTTCAAATGGTCCGCTGGAAAATGTATTTTCATTTTTATTTTTTTCGCTCATGTACCAAATTGCTCCAAAAGTTCAAACGTTCAACGTAAGAATCATAATTGTATTTTTCTTTTCATCCTTAGTGCTGGACAGAACCTCCCAGGCAGAATGAAGTGGAAGACCAAAAGGTCACCACTTTTTTGCCCTTTAGTAAAAGCCACATTGATTACTAGAAACCTGGGCCCAATCAAAGAAGCTTTTAAATGAACTGTTACAGTCAAAACCAGAAAGCGGTAAGGTCCTTAATTCCGTCAATGTAAATGATTTGGTGACTTGAACTTGCCTTAAATTTCGGGTTAGTATAGTTAAAAATCTCAAATTAGCAAAACCCATCATACGTCGATCTTCAAAAACTATTTTTCGTTCCACGGAAAGCCTCAAATTGATTCTTCTTATTCGAATATATTCGGTTAACATTCCGTCTATTACCTTTTTGAAAAACAAGTATGGTAGATGACTGTAAAATAGATCTGACGTGTAAAATGACAGATTCGAATTGAAAAAAATTCACGTGTACTGACACGTATCTATATTAACCGAATATTGGATGGATTGGTAATGGATGATAAATTTTGGGCTAGAGGTTTAAGATATTTTTGTGAGACGAAATTTTTTTAAGTAAATGTGTCTTGATGTTACTCGTTTGAGATTTTAAATGGTATTAATTCTTAAATTTATTACAAAGAAAAGTTTACGTATTGTCTTCTATTCTTCTTTGTTTTAAATAATATTCAGGTCTGGGAGACAATTCTTCAATGAACTGCCGGGTCACATCATTTCCCAGGAGGTACCAAAAGCAAAATCAAATACGCTAAAGAAGCAATTTTTTTCGTAGAATAAACAATTTTGACCCAAAAAATAAAAATAAAATCACAGAATAAGCAATCAATTGATGGCCGCATCAATGCACGAAATGATGGAACGCGTTGCCACAAAATAAACATTCAATTATTAATCTATTGTCACATAGTTTCTCCCGCTCTTTAAGGCAACATCTTGTGACATGCAGTCATTAGATTCGATCTTGACCTTGGCCCAATGTTGTCCTCTGTCTATAATTTTATTGAATTAGGTAGATCATACTTGATCGTTCATAATATTCCCGAGAGAGAGAGATCAAATGGCAAGATGCATGGTTAATTATTTTTCTGGAGTTAATGACTTTATCTTCAAATTTTTTTTGTAATTGTAAGTATGTACACGTTAAACTAAAAAATGAAATAGAAAAATATTATGAGATTTGATACATACATATTATGGTGTTTCAAAATGTTTTTGTATATATCGCCTTAAATAATAGTCCAGATGGATGTTAAAACTGTATTTCTGAATGGAGATCCCGATGAGCAGGTCTATATGGTACAACCAGAAGATTTTGCAACAAATAAGAACAAAGTAAATTAGTGTATATATTATCAGGTTAGTGGGAGCAAATTTATATTTTCCACACTTTATGTGGACGATATGTTGCCTGCAAGTAATGATCTTGGATTATTACATGATATAACGCGGATGTAGATATTGATTTTTTTTTTTTTAAAGCAGATGTAGATATCAGTCAAATTTAGGACACGATCACTAGGTTGTTGCCAAAAAGATTTTAAGGTACTTAAAGAGGACAAAAGACTATATGTTGATTTCTATACATGTTCAAGACCTGTGGCTAGTAGTATATTCGGATGCAGACTTTGCTGGCTGTCGAGATGACTTGAGGTCGATAATAAGATACATTTTTTGTTAGTAGGTGGTGCAGTATTGTGGAAAAATGGAGAAACATAAATCTATATCATCCTCTACCATGCATGCAAAATTCATAGCATGCTTTACGGCTGCCATTGAGGCTATTTGGGTTTGAAATCTCATTAGGGAATTGACCATATTTGACTTTGTGGATAGACCCATGTAGTTGTATTGTGACTAACTTTGCATGTTGTTTATCAACAATAATAGAGATCTCAAGTGATCTAAGTATTAAGCACTCTATTTTTAACTATAAAGTATACAAATGGTAAAATTGCAGTGGAGCATATTTTCACAAATGATATGGTTCTAGATCTACTAACTAAAGGCTTTCTCTCTTGTGTATTTGGACAAACATGTCATTAGCACAGGCTTAGGAACATTATGGGGTGTTGTTTTGTTTAGCGGGAGCTTTTTAGTTTTTTTGCTCTAATAAGTTGACATATGTGTTTATCATGTTTGTAATGTTTTGATATATGCAAAATTTTTTGTATTCAGTAAAGTATTTGTGAATGCATTGTTATTAAGTTGAACTCATATATCTAGTGAAAATTTATAGGAATTGTGTAAACCTTGAGTAAAGGATAGGAGCATTCAATTATTGGCCTTATGGATGTGTCATGTTACATATAAAGTGAGTTAACTATAAGGATATGACATATGTAGATTCGTTGGAACCATAGGGATATTCTCTAGTGAGATATAAGGTTTTGTAATACTTAAGGAGAGAATATGGACTAACAAATGGGATGACAAACAAAATATTATTATTTTTGAGATGTTATTCATTTGTCACACTATTATATTGAATCTATATTAGTAGCATTGAAAGCATTCGTGATCATGGAAGGCTCCGTGTCTATTGATGCAATTACCGTCAGGATTTGGTGTTTCAAATTTTATGGGATTAGATTGACTATTAAAATAATCTCTAGACTAACATAAAGGTGTGCACATATAGTACAGTTTCAATTAATATAACTCAAGTGGAAGAATGTAAGATTTTTTTTTTTATTTTGGGCTAAATTAATTAAAATTAATATATAACGTTTAACGGGGTGGGTCCATTAAGGTAGGATATACAAATTCTTAATTAGTTTAATATGGAGCTAGTATGGGTCGAGTTTGGCTTTGCCCATGATGAGAGAACCTGTGGTTAAAACTTTATAAATAGGATTCAAGTTTCTCCTCTAACTCTTTGATGCGCAAAGTATCTCACATAAAGAAAAATGCACTTGTTCGTGAGTTGGCATTCTCATTTGGCAAGTGTTCTGATGAGGAAAAATAGAGGGGAAGCATTTGAGTTTCCGAATTATTGCCGTTCCGCATCAAGATCGATGAATTCTAAATCAAATGTGCGAATCCCTTTTTCTCGATCATAATGTGGTTCGGAGTTTTTGAGATGTGCATTTTCGTGGCCTTCCAGTCAGGACTTGCACGAGTATGGGCATGGAATAGGGGAGAAACTAGTATATGACCGGGGTACATTATTAAAATGAATCCAAAGCACTGAAGATGATGATCCCATGTGAGTTCTAACGATGTTTGAAAAATCGTACGGGAGGCAAAACCGGAGAGCCCGGCCGGACCAAATAGAGGTGAATTTAAGTTATATTTTAGCGAATATTATAATGCACAAAAATTGAGCACAACTAATATGAGCTTTTAATGTCTTTCGAGAAGACTTCAGTTTGAGTCCCATGGCAAAATGAGACACAAAACTGACTTTATGCGTATGAGATTGCCAAATTGTCGTCCATCCATGCACAAGCTAGAAATTCCGGTCCAGTCAATCTCTTCTTGGTTTTGCAAAAATCAAGGACCTGACTTTTAACCAAAAACGGCACGATCGGCCCGATTGGTTTCGGCTCGTTTCACCGGCATTCATTACAATCGACGTAGTAATCCGGATGAGCCCACCAGTCTGATTCGATTTTCGCAATTTTGGACGTAGTATCTAAAATTTTTTGGTGTCCATCATTTTCATTTCTCTGTTTCTCTCTTTGTTGATTTGATCGCAAGAACCTGATTTAGCATTTTCGGCGTTAATTTAGAACAGGATGGACCACTTG
Source organism: Psidium friedrichsthalianum (assembly GCA_019149425.1). NCBI lineage: Eukaryota > Viridiplantae > Streptophyta > Magnoliopsida > Myrtales > Myrtaceae > Psidium > Psidium friedrichsthalianum. The sequence goes on from JAGVVM010002869.1 coordinate 14,994, forward strand.
CGGAAGCAACTCTTGCTACTCCAAGCAATTAAAAAACTAAGCAGCTTCCGTTGTTACGAAATCAAGAAGATTCACCATCCGTGATCTTCTACATAATTAGACTTTGTCTCAATTCATCGAGCTCTTGACTTTTCTTGGAATACTTCGCCACCACAACAGTTGTTCAAGCAATTGTGATTTCATGTCGCGCTAGGTCGAAATGGCAACAACATCTCCCGACATTGATATTTTCGTAGTTTACGAATTGTCGGGTACTTGATAACATAAACATTGGAGCGTAAGAAGGAGAAGCTACGAGTGAAGTTGCACCAAAACGGGACACTTTCAATTGAAGAAGTTGAATGGGAGGATGGTACTTTTTTATTGATAACGATTTAGCTGGCGGAGAACAAAACGGATAGACTTGGCTTAAAACTTACCTAATATCATTACCCACGCGACCTACGAAAACCAGTCAAAATCTCAGGTCCAACCGGCAGGCAACCCCCCAAGCCGGAAACTCGCTCTTTCGCAACCGGTGTCGCAGTCTGGGGGATGTGGCACGGGCCACGGTGCCCTATGTCCACTACGCAGACAGTGGCGGCGGAGGGTGGCGGGACCTAACTCGCGACTGATGTTTCTGGAGACACCTAAGAACGTAAGAAGTATCAGGCAATCAAAGTAAGACATCCCCCAAACAAATGGTTTAAACAGTTGGTTTGACGGGTGCGCAAGCCAGGCTGCGTGGTACGTAACTGCGTCTTTTTCAAAATTGTATATCGTAGTTGTCCAATGAAAAGGATATCGGAAATAACTTCCATTATCTTCGCACATGACAAATACATAAGAAATTCAAATAATTTTTCTTCGCGAAAAAAACTGAGTCTTTGTCCAATGCACATTGATAAAAAAAAATGCCAACAGCAGACCCTTTGGCAGTACCCTCCCTTTGGATACCTTGTTCGATGCAGAACCCGTCGCAGTCCTGTGACCCCGTACCCGGGCCCGGAGTGAACCACGTACGCGGCCCTGTGTCCGCATGCCAAATCATCTCTTTCTGACCGCCATCGCAACTGACTTTTTAATATACAGGAATCTAAGAAATATCAGCATGGCTTACACCGAGTAAAAAAACCATTCGATACAGAATGTTCAAGTTGGGGAAATTGGTCAGCATCCGCATGTCCAGCAAAATGATGGGAACATGAATTTGCAAATTTCTGCTATTAGCCTTATCGGAGTCGACGTAATTTTCATAGTCTACTCTTGTTTTATAATTTGTTCAAAATCAATAAATCGGCAAAAGATATTAGAAGTGTTCAAAAGCTTTATATGGTGTTCACTTCAGTGATAAAAATTTTTCGTCAGCTCGCTTAAGTGTCAAATCTACAAAAAAAACAATCACTCCAGTGCCTTTGGCAAAAAAGTTCGGCAAAAAAAATTGTTGACCTTTTGCAATAAAACTTTGACACTTCTGATGTCCTTATGCAACATGACCTATGTGTGTGGTATAATTTCCAATTTGGGAAGCCCTTCCATGCAATTTCCCCAAGAAACAAGGCTGTAAAAAAACCTTTGCATTTGGATTTTGAACTCTCTGCCTCTTATTCATCCTCGGGTCCTTTCAATTTCTGATTGCCTCTTTTATCTGAACCGAATTGAATCACTCGATAAAGAGTTGCGAAACTAAAAGGGATAGCACAACTCAAATGTCATAGTTTTATATGGCGCTCGTCTTGACTTTCAAAAACATGTTTACAACGAATATCAAGTGAGTGCCGCACGTAAGTTATATTATTCAAGTCAGCGATTGAAAAGTCCTAGCCCTTAATGAGTACCGCACAAAAGTAATGTCACTTGTATTTTCTTTTCCCCCTTCAAACTAAAGATACTGCAAAGTACAGAGATATCAGGCAAAGAACGCCTACGGATAACGAACTCTTCCTGAAAGTATGATAAGAACCTGTCCAAATGGGTTCAAACTCATTTAATAATCCACAGCATTAAATGGGTATAAAAATTTTAGCAACGCGAGCATTTAAATGGGTTCACGACAAAAACAAGAAAATAAATCGAATGTCAAATGTACGTAGTTCGGTCGTAGATACTAATTTCCACGAGAAGAGCAGCAGCGAATTCTACTATAGATCAAGTAATACACAGAGATTACAAACCACACCGGAATCATTTAAACAATCTCAATATTTCCCAGTTCCAATTATATCTAATAAACTCATATAATATTTAGCTCTCAATTTCTTACGAAATAATCTCTTGATCTCATGAGAGAATTAACAAAAATCTAATAATAAAATTTAATTGGCTATCAACCCTCAAGGATCTTTTCATCGGAATGTAATTCACGAATAATAATATAAGGCACCCGCTGCCAGCACTCAAGAAACGGGGCTTCAAGACTCTTTTGCTTCTACATCCAGGCTCACTTGCTTTACATACAAAGCAAGGCCCACAAAACTCCAAAAATAGTCGGCATATATTGGTCTGCAGAAAATTTAAGATGACCGAATAATTCTTCCAACTCAAATCACGTGACTGCCCAATATATTTCCTCTCTTGTTGAAAGAGTCTCACACGGATTTAACATCCAAATATTGACTTTGGACTCCCACGCCAACGAGGAAAGATTTCCATTCTTGATGTTAGATTTCTCCGCTTCATTTATTTATTTATTTTCGCAATTCAAATTTTCGGTTGGGATTCAAATTTCGAGATATATTTTCAATAGAATCTCTAATTTTAATATGTACTTGTGATCACACGAAAGATCATTTTGAGATTTTGAATGGGTGTAAATTAAATGGGATTCGCTATTATGCCTAAATAAAATGAATTTCAACCAATGCATAATATGCAATCATTATAATCTCCAATCTATAAAATCATTCAATAACATACTATGCAATTTACGAGAGTTTGTAACAGTTCATTCTTCTATCAAGATTATTTACTTCCATGAAATGTAAATGTAAGTGAGGTGTAATTATGTAATCTAAGTAAGTTTGAGACACAAATATTTTATAAATTTCTGAGCGCGGCCATATTCTAAATGTTGTTTGCAAATATAAAATTGATACGAGTGAACACATTTTTGCATATTCAACATTTTTGTCAATACTTCTGCAAAACTTAGCTTTTGTTCCTCAATGCATCTGCAGACACGAGACTTATTCCGCAGTGCTTCTGCAGACACAAAAATCTTTCCTTGACACTTCTGCGGACTCAGCATTTATTCCTTAATTCTTCTGCAGAGTCAATACATGCAACTATAGATTAAAGCAAATCAAGACATCAATGGAAAATGAGAAAAACATAAAGCGACAACAACAAAAACTTCTGATTTTCAATGGTGCGATGCATATGGAGAAAGATAGAATGAGGAAGGCTAAGTTCAAATTCACTCAGGATTTCCCAGAGGAGCCTCGTCTCGTGTATTGAGATATTATTTGTGAAGGTAGCTTTGGTGTCACCATCGACTATTGCAAACGAGGATTACTTCGCCGCCACCATCGACTACTGCAAAACAATTGCAATTTGGCGTCACACTGGTGTCGGAATGGCAATTACGTGTCACAACATTAACATCTTCATTATTTCCAGATTGTCATGTACTTAGTCGATTTTGAAATTGATCTTGTAAATATCCGGATTTAGCAATATTATCTACATTTTGCAAGCTGGCGAAACTTATGAAATGTCCCTCAATTAAAACAAGGGAAAAAGTATGAGCAGAGGAATGCGAGTATGAAAGGTGATTAGTGAACTTGCACCAAATACCACCATTTATTAGGTACTAAGGAACTCATGGGAAACTATATCGTCACGATCTGCTCTAGTAAAATCTATTCATATAATCGCATGACAATAATCCAAATCGGCCACCAAAGAACTTCTTTGAATGTAGAAGAGCTTGCTTCTACGTTCTCTCTCTTTTGCTATGATCCCTGTTCGATCCATAGAAGCTTATAGAACCATCGCACAGGATGAACTGTTCGAGCGTGAGCACAGCAGCAGCGACGTCTCTCATGCGCTTCTTCCCCTAAATATCAAAATCCTGCATTGATATTCTTATCAGACATATCTGGGCCATCCTCAATGGCTTCGAGTTGGGTCTCCCGCAAATTGTCTTCCTACACATGCATCGTGCAATCAAGAAGATGTCTGGGAGGCTGCCCCGCGGTGCTCTGATCACGAAGATACTGAGAGAAAAGGGCATTGCAATTCCTGATGAGTTGAGAACCAGAAAGATGGAAACTTTGTGCATTGGGAAAAACACTTCGAGGAAAATGAATTGCAAGCCAACCACTGTTGCTTGGATCGATCTCAAGGGAGAGATTGTGAGGGTTGTTGAAGAAGATGAAGATGAGGTAAGGACTTTGCCGAACCAGAATTAGAGGACCGCAGGAGATCTGAGCAGGAAGCATGAGTAGGAGCCGATGATTCTGCAGAAGGAGACGACGAATAAGGCAAAAACGGCGAAAGAAACACCGACGAAGAAGAATAAGGCTAGACTGACAGGTAGTGTAGCTTGAAAGGTGATGATGCTGTGAAGGACGAACAAGCTCTAATTCTCAGTGTGCTAAAGGCAAAGGTGGAACTGTTCTTAGAGATTGCAACTACTGTCTTCAATGTGGAAGCTTTGCAAAAGATTTTTGGTAATCATTTCTGACAGAATTCGAAGAAGAGTTCTTGGGGAATTGTAATTTATTTTCTATCTTGCTTGTACATGTACATGAGAAGATTTATAGCGCAAGAAAAAATAAAATAGAAAAAATATACGAGAAAACGTTTTCCTAATCTTTTGACTAAAGATCCAATCTTACGGATTGACTAAATCAATTAGTCCGTAATCTATGGAATGAATCTGTAATCTAAGGAATTAGAATCAGATCATTTCCTATCTTCAACACTACCTCTCGAGCTAGCAGCTTGTACATATCGAAGATGCCTAGCATGCTCAGTAAATTTATGCGTTGTCTTTGACACAATGGTTTGGTCGAAATGTTGGAGGTTGTTCCACAGTGCCAATCACTCTCATTATAACTATCCCTTCTTAGATTTTATCTCGAGTGAAATGACAATCAACCTCTATATGCTTTGTTCTTTGACGAAAGACTGGATTTGCCGCTTGTTTGAGTGTAGCATCATTGTCACAAAACAATTTGCTTGGTTGATCGACTTTTATGCCAAGGTCCGAAAGCAAACTGCATATCCAAACTATTTCACAAATAGTACTCGACATTCTTATAGCTAATGATAATAATACAGTTGATTGTTTCTTTATCTTCTATGATATCAAAGGTCTTCACAATTTAATATAGATCCTCGGGTCATTAGACAAGTAGCATAGTTTGTATTGCAATAGGCAATCATTTTCATGTCGCAATCACGAAATAAGAGTATTTCAAGTCATGGGTGTCCCTCTAAATACTTTACAACCTTTAGTGCTTCATTAATACGGGATTGCTTCAGATTATGCATGAGTTGACTTAGTATCTGCATTGCATGACATATATAAGGTTTGATCATTGTGAGCTATATCTACTTTTCGATGAACCACTAACAACGTGATGGATCTTCAAGCAATGGATATTTATTATGTGATGATGAACCCGCATCATATTAAAGTCTTAGCAGTTTGATGTTTTGCTCATCGGTAGAACCGCTGGCTTACGTTCTGAGAGTCCCTCCAAAACGAATTTCTGCTAGTTTCTATTAGTTGAGACAGGTTCCCTTGTTAGACCGAGCAATCTCAATATCAAGAAAATATTTGGGAGGTCAAAAATTTTTAATGTGGAAAGTAGAGTGTAAATATTCTTTAAATTTCTAACAGCCGAGTCGTCATTTCTCATAATTAGTATATCATCAACATATATCAACAAATAGAGTTATGATTTACCTTTAGTCCTTGTAAATATGGCAGTCATATTTGGAACGCCAAAAAACATGCATCATTTGGATGTCCATTTGATGCAGTTGCTGATTGTGAAATGTAGCAATGGATAAAAAAGAACATACAGTTGCCTCCTTGGTGACTGGGGGAAAAGTCATATGATAATCAAAACCTTCCCATTATGTGAACCCCTTAGCAAATAATCGAGCCTTGTAGCGTTCAATGTAACCACCTTCCTTGTACTTAATTTTGTACATCCATTTGTAGTCAATTGACCTTCGATGTGAAGGCAAGAAAACAATGTCTCGAGTATGACTCTCCATGAGAGCATTTAATTAAGCCTCCATAGGCTATTGCCAATGTGGGTCATGAGCTGCTTTGTCATAAGAACAAGGTTCCTATTTCTTATATATGTGACTAATACAATATATGTGTTTTGATTTTAGTCGACTAGATGAGACATAAGAGGATACAAGATAATGGGTGTAGGGCATATGCAATCATTGATCCATGAAGGGGTGAATATGATGAGTATAGCATTGAGATTGCTCAATAGTTGTTTGTTCAGGAACTAGTGAAGAAGATCCATCAAACGATTGTGGAGATGACATTGATGATGCAGGTGAATGGTTCTCCTCAAGTGATAATACTGGAGACTCGATTGTTTGATTTAAGGTATTAGGACTCTCTAGCCGAGGATATTAGGGATGTGTAACCAGATCGGGTTTATTCGGTACCCAGATCGGACTACCCGAAAAATAGGGCCGAGAATCGGTTCCACTTTTCCAGAACCCCTTGAAACCGGTCGAAACCGGTCCGGTTCTTGGTTCTAGGTAAAGACCCTCTCGGACTGGTTTATAGAACCGGTTTTTAGATCTTATTTAAAAAAAAAAAACTAAGTGACTAAGTTTTCGCTAAGTTAACTTGCCAGCCGCAGCCTTACCTCACGCGGCACGCTCACCTAGGGGAACAGATAATCCTAAGATTCTTCTTGTTTTTCGTGTTATGTAATCTGACGACTAAGCTCAATTTAGCATTGAGGAGTATGTACGTTAGTAAATGTAGATTTTTTTTTTGATCAAATATGTAGAGTTGATTGATTGAACAGTATATATCTCTCTGTTAAATTTAGTTGTGCATTGTCAAAGTGGCGATTTATGAGGAAACTCTCTGTCCTCAATTTGATCTATGTCCATTCTTTTCTCTCTCATTCTTCTTTTTATTGAGCTTCCACGATTAAACTGTGAAAACTTCATGTGATCGCAAGATTATATTTTCATTCTCACATATAGCGAAACCAGGTAGACTCTAGAACCGGACCAAAAAATAGGATCGATTCCAAAATAGGTTCTAGGATAAACAGGGTAGGATCTCGATTCCAAAAATTGAAAACCGATTATAACAGGGTTGGGTTTAGAGTCTAGGTCTGGACCCAACCCACCCGGCCCATGCTCACCGCTAGAGGATATATGGGATTCTGTGCAATGAAGACATTATGAAGTCATAGATAAATCTTTCTCTGATAAGAATTGATGATGATTTAATGTTGAGCCAGATGGTTGGTACAACAATGTCATCTCTTGAAATGGGAATATATCTTCATGGAAATTAATATCTCGGCTTACAAAGAAATGACTTCTAGATATCTCCATAACTTTGTAACCTTTCTGTAAAGAAGGATATCCCAAGTATTACCGAAGGGCATGGGGATCCATTTTATCCTGAGGGCCCATAGTCATTACATTGCACAAATAACCAAAAACTCTTAGGTAGTCAATCTCTAGCTATTTCCCAAAGAGCATCTCAAAAGGAGTTTGATCTTCAAAGGCTCGAGTTAGCATGCGATTGATTAAATAGATTGTCGTGACCACACAAGCTCCCTAAAAAATTTCGGGAATAGAAGCTTAGTGTTGGGAAAACCCTCTCTAAAATATTTTGATATTGACAAAACTGTCTTTGGTCTTATTCAATCTAGTAAATACATTTTGCTATACTTTATTTCAGGTAATACATGAGAGATAAGGAGTTTATATTGATCTTAATTGGTTGTTCAGACTAAAGTTAAGAGTATCGTGTATTTATTTCTGAGGTTGAATTATGTTATATAGATCAAGTGAAGAGTCACTTATGTAGATTCAACTACACCTTTGAAGAAGACTTATATGCGAGCATCAACAAGAACTCTGTTAACTTCCTACTTAGTGTTCTATCTGCTCAGATTATAAAGACTGGTGATATTTTTGAAAACTGTTTGATGACTGGGTCTACGTTGCATAAATTGTTTTCTACTGGAAGACCCACATAGGATGTACGCCATATATGGCTGAGGAATTCTTTGAAAGGAAGTTTGTAATCTTCGATTTATAAGGTAGTTCTACAATGGTAAGTAGAATATCTTTGTTGGAGATTGCCTTTCTAGAGACAAGACAATTTCCATAAATGAACATATCTACTTATGGAAACCAAATATTTAGTTGTATGGGTGACAAGGGGATTCAGATTCAACACTCAATGTCTACTATATCTTGTAGATATAGTCTTGTTCAATCAAGATTGATGACGTCCGTTGTTTGAAGACTAGTCCAGTGACTAGTTTGGAGGTGAATGAGTATAAAAGAAGATCAGTCAATAGTGTTGTTACGAGTGTGAGATTGGAATCAATAATTTCAAAGTGCAAGAGTACTTTAGATTCTACATGCTTGTTTCATGAGCTTATTTGAGAGGCCTTGTAAGACTGAAAAAGAGAAGATAATGTGATCTATCAAAGAAAGCATCATGACTTATAAACCCTCATTGATTCATCTAGTGAAATCCAGCCTATCAATTGCTAGTGTGGGAGAATGGACATAGGCTTGATTTGAAACAAATCACTGTAATCATAGTGTGCAATTTTCTCTGTCCCTACACTTTTCTTGTTGTGTTTAATAGATTATTGCATACTCGTGTTTAGAATCATAGTCTGCATATGTTCAGATTCAGATTCTGTGCATGATTTGATTTGATCCTTTTAATTCTGCTATTTATAGTCAAATTCGTGTAAAATTACCTATTCACCTCCTCTAGGGGATATTGCTAGAAACATTTCTTGGTACTTAAGTGCTTGAGTTTCTTTTTAGAGATGTCAAAATTTGAGCCCAACAATCCCATTTTGTTTGGCAGTGTAAGTGCAAGAGCTTTCATGAAAGATCCCATGAGAAGATAGAAAAACTTGCATTTAGTAGTGAAAAACTCGTGAACATTATCTATAAGAAAGCATTGGACAGATTTCCTAAATTGATTTTCAATCAAAGAGAAGAAATTTGACAGTTGTAAAAAGTTTGGCTCTGGGATTGCATAAGGAAAACCCAAGTGCCGCAGATATAATCATCCATAATAGTTAGGAAAAATCTAGATCCATCACGATATGAATTATGATAGGAATCCCAGATGTCCACGTGAATTAAGGAGAAAACATTAGTAGCTCGAGATATATTGATTAGGAACGACATTCGTGATTGCTTTGCTAAAGGGCAAATGGGCATTTTGGGTGAGGAAAACAAGCATTATGACCCAAATGCTGATGAGAAACAAAAATTTTATTACTAGTGGTGGCATTACAAGAAATACTTTTATTCAAGGAAGATAAATCAAAGTCTTTCAAAAAGATGATCCAAAAATAAATTCCTCATGCGACACTACCCAAGCCCACTAGTTTGCCAATCAAATGACTCTAAAAGAAACAATTTTTGAAATTGAATGTGGCATGACAAGAATTGTCCTCACCAACTAGAGAAACAGATATTAGATTTAACTCAAAATAAGGAACATAGAGGACATTCTTAAGGATAACATTTGGACTAAGATAAACAGTACCAATTTTGGCAACATAAGTAACGCTCCCATTTGGAAGATGTACTGACGTGGAAGAGTGGGGTCTTTTGCAAACATGAGAAAGAGTTGGTCACTGCATATTATGTGGTCACTGGCACCTGAATCAATTATCCATGTGTCAACTGAAATAGAACTTGTGTTGCAAAAAGCACCTGAAAAACCCACAGTCTTTCTAGTAATCTTCAATTGATTTAGAGCCTTCATGATAGCTTGGTATTGATCTTGAGTAATTATTTGATTTGCCTTTTCAGTCCCTTGTGCTGCAACTTGATAAGCATAGAATTATTTCTCCTTTTTTCTTTATCATTCAGTTTTCCATGTAATTTTTAGCATGTATTAATACCATGATGTGAATGCTTGCAATATTCACATAATTTACCTTTTGTTTAGAAATTTTGACCACCCCCTTTCTGAGATGGGAATATCACCAATGTCACAATTATTGAAAAATCTCCTATCTTGTTTTGAGAATAACAAATACAATCAAAAGCTACTCATGTGTGTATTGGTTGAGTTATACCAAGTGCTATATACACAAGCCGATAAGCAAATACTGTCACAAACAACATCAAATGTTTCTGATATGAGGATTGCTTTGCCAATGTTTAGAATGCTTTGCTGATATTTAGGGTTCACTCCCAATTTGTAAGGTGAATAAGATATTGGGTGGTGAATATGTCTACAAGTTGTAAGAATATATAAATAAGGAATACATCTAGAAGGACCTTGATCGAGGTTGAACAAGCCAAGAAGAATGAAGATGTTCATGATGGCTCGGAGGTATAAAGATCAGGTGAAAAATATGAAGGTGAATAGCTTGGTAGAATCAAATTGCCAATGTGCTTAGAAGGACCAGAAGAAAGATTGGGCACAATGGATTGTTGTCGAAGTAGCAAATTGTTAGCAAAGAGCAGCTATCTTATAAAGATCTGGTGGAAGACTATAACAATACTGATGATCCTTGTGAGTTAAGTGAACATGAGGAATCGGTTGGATGGTGATGTCCTTTGGAGATCTTTGAAAGCTGACTTAGTTAAATCATTGAAGATGAGGAACTAGTTGGGATGTCGAGGTCCATAGAAGTTTTTGTATCCTAAAGAAGCCAAGAGGATCATTGATCATAAGCCATTCTATAAGGTTTTTCGGTGAACGTCATCAATAGAGTAATAAAGATCTGCATGTCCTAAATATGGGTAAGGGATCGTGCCGATATTTACTCCTGGAAGGTGCTGGTCATTTAATCAAGTGATAAGATCTTTGATCAAGAAGAATGCAGCGTTACGAAGATTGCGATGACATTAGTGACCTTTGTGAGTTCAACGAAGACTAGGAATAAGGATAATGATCTTGATATGGAGGAGAACAAGTCAAAGATGACAAGGTGTTCATAATGAATTGGAGGTATCAATCTATCATCAAGGTGACATATTTGGAAGTTGAGGTACTCAATAGGATCATCATATAATTGATCACAAGTCATTCAAATGGTTTTTCTATAAACAACACCAATGACCCAAAGATTAGCTGATGAAGATGTTTATGTTGATGTTGGAAATATTGGGTCATTGGTAATGTTTGAACAACAAGCATGCGAGGATGTTTGTTGGAGAAAAATTATAGCTATTGGCAAGTCAAAATGTGCAGTGGAAGATCAAGAAGTCCGTCAAAGAATAGCAATAGGCGTCTACCACAATTGTTGGAGTAGTCAGCGTCAAAACAGTAGTTGCAACAGCTCCATGGATCTCTAGTAGCTAGTTTATCTTCTGAAGCACCTCTAGTGGGAAGATTGAAGATTGCTATATAATGAAAGACCTTCTAGGCCAAAATGTCAAAGATCACAATGTAGAATGCAATTATTTCTTCTGAGCTACTTATCTTATTTTTTTGGGTAAGGTAAGAATATATTAGCTAATCATTCGAAAGATCAACTATCTCATTGATGTTTCTTTGTTCACTCGAAAGATCTTTGTTGTAGTGATATTTTTGTCTTGTGATTATGTGAAAGATCAACTATAAAAGAGTGAGAGCAACAACTGAGTTCTAATAGTGTGATCTATCAAATCATGGATCCAAGCTTGCCATTTGTAACTTGTTGAGTAGATTACTAGTGAATTCTAGCCTGCCTTATGGCTATTAGCCTTGGGAGTCGATGTAGGCTTGGGGATAAAGGCGGCCACCATACATTATTGTGTGCTCTTATTTCTCACGATCTTTATACCCTTCAGCACACAATCTAGTTCACGATATTTCATACATTTGCTTGACCTAATTTCTACAAAATGTTTCTGTCGATGTTTGAAGTTGAAATTATTATTTCACAATGCTTTTCATAGTTCTCAAATAACCTATTCAGCCCCTCTAGGTTGTATTGTTAGGCTCAAAACTCCATAAACCACTGGATGGTTTAAAAACTGGTGTTGATGTGGCTTGATATGGGCCAGTTGATTCGGCCACATGGTGGGTGAATGATAGCCCTCGGATCCTTGTTATTGATTTGGTCTGTCCGTCTAAAACCCTTTATGGTTTTTTTCTTCTTCCTAGAGAATACTTGGTGCTGTATGGTGAGACGCGAAGGCTGTAGGGGCTTGTCGCGACGGTCTTGCCGACGTAGCGAGCATCACGCTCTCTCGCACCTGCACATACTGAAGCGAGATGCTGGTTCTCTTCTTGGATGGCAATTGATAGATCGCCGAGAGGTGGGACAGGTTCCATGGCTAGGATCCACGATCGGAAAGATCAGTAGCTTTCATCCAATATTAAAAAAACCAAGTCACCTTTTCTCATTCTTTGATGGCTCGATATTGTTTGAGAGTGGCGTCGTGCCCCTCGAGTTGTTCCTAGAGCTGTTCCTCGAGCTTGTTCCACAGAGCGGAGAGTCGGTTGAAGTAAGCGGTGATCGAGGTTCTCCTGCTTCAACGTCGACAAGGCTTGGGTGAGCAAGAAGATCTTGGCTTGATCAAGTTTCTCATACATCTCATGGATGTTGTCCCACATGGTTTTTGAGTCTTTAGTCGGTGGGAGTTGCTACTTGGGAACTACACAACTCCTGATCCATGTGCAATTGAGTTGGTTGCACTTGCACCAATTGTTGTATCCGAACTAGTTGGAAAGGCTATGGTTCCATCGAGGAAACCGTCTTTGTCCTTCGTTACTAAAGTTCGCAAGAAATCTCAAGCCCAAGTGAAGTAGTGGTCTAGTTACCCAATTGTTAATTAATGAGTCGTAGCTCCGGTCTGTCAATCGTTGATGTATAAAGTGGGTCGACGGGCTCTGGGTGGCTGCCAGTGGCTGGAACACGTACGACAGGAACCAAGTTCAACTCGGGCAAGGATTTGTCCTTAAACCTGCCGAGTCAGTCAGTTCGGGTCTCTAACCCTGAGGCAACCAGCATATTTGTGTTGGGCCCTAGAGTAAAGGGAACGGGCCCACCTCCATTGGCTGAGCTTCAAGGGCACCAGGTGCTGCTTCCTCTTCGGATGGACCATGTTGGACCCATGGTTGTTTTGCCCGGCGGCCCAGGCCTTGAACCAGAAACCAATGGATTGGTGGCCACTAGGCCTAGGGGATTTAAAGACAATCGGTAGAGTTTTGGACAGAAGGTCTGACCCCTTGACTCAGGTCAATTTGATCTAAAGTTGATTTTGGGGTGAATTTAGAGCTTCCTCACGCAAGTATCTCCGGATCAAGTTTTCGTTTGAACTTGAATTTGATTTTTTGACATTGTATTGTAGATAAATAAGTGGATTCCTACTCTGAGTGCTACTTTGTTTTGCTGATTCTGGTTTGCAATAAGAAGCTAGAAAATTGACCGAAGGCAATCCCAAAAAGAAAAAAAAAGAATCTTTTGCATAAGCTAGGCTAGGAAAGAAGGCTTCGATACCATGACAGAAATCGAAGAAGATTCTGGGGTATTGTAGTTGTAATTTTCTATGTTGCTTGTACATGTACATGAGAAGATATATATTACAACGAAAATAAGATCGGAAAAAATATAAAAGATAACGTTTTCCATTCTATTGACTAAAGATCCATTTTACGGATTGTTGCATTAATTAGTATGTAATCTAAGAATTAGAATCATCAAATCCTATCTTCACAATTTACGATCCCGTTCCTTGAGTTATGTAATGTCCATCATTTAAAAATGAATCTAAACAGAGGAGGGTAAACATCAGAAGCCGTGAGTGAACTTGCACCAAATGCCCTCATCTTGATAGAACTCGTACGGAAGATGGAATTTTATTTGTACAATTCAAAACCATGGTAAATAACAGTTTGACATGGCTCAGAGTCACATGTGATGTTCATTCACCTAATATACCTGCAAAACAAGACGCCTTCGAATCCACCGTCTTCACAGCCCCGCGCCGGGAAACCCTTCTTCGTGCTGCAGCCTCGTTGCAATCAGGGAATTCTGAGCACGCCCTATTGCTCATTTTCTTAGTCGTATCCGAACTGAAGTTTCTGAGATGCACCAGAATTCAAGAAAATTCAGAATCAACGTTAGACATAGTATAAATCATAGGGACATGGCTTTTCCTTGTTAATTTGAGCGAACGATAAGGGCGTCCTTCGAGCCTCAAATCGGATATGGGTCTCAAGCGTGTCTAAACTGAAACAGAAGGAACTCGATAGAGATGAAACAGAAGCTAGCAATACTGCTGAACAAAGAGAAATGAGGCAAAGAAGGCCGATGAACAACAAACTCTTCCTGAACCATTTCGAAGACCTTCCTTCTCTCACTCTCTTTAGGTTATGATTGCACTGTTGGTTGTAAAAAATTAGCAAAAATCCCATCCTTTATATAAGCAATTCAAGCCCCACTATAACAGCTAACTTCATATATGGAAATTGAAATTAGGATTTCTGCCATATATAAATCTCTAGACCCATCTTATGACAAACGTAAAAGGCGTCCGTTTTGATGAGTCTTTCATGTTATTTGGAAAGGTTTCTATTGAGATCCCACCATAAATTTGTACCATATATCCCATCACATATGGGTTTATGGGATATGGCACTTTATACACTTACCCACAATTCTTTATTTTCTATTGTTGGGGTTTTTACTTGTTTGGTATCAACTCATTTCACTTTTTATTCTTCCAAGAATGCAGGCAATGCGCTATGCACATTATCAGTACCTGAGGATTCGCTAGAGACTATATCGTCACGATCTACTACTCTAATAGATTTACATCCATTGATAAATCTGTGAGGATTAGCTTTTACCAAAAGAAATCAAGAAAACATACTGTTGAAAATGCAAATACATTCTATACCTATACTATTAAAAGCTCCGACAAGTGAATTCTCGCTTCACTTTTTCTCGAAAAAAACAGCCTTTGGTAGTGTCTTTCGTCTAAATGGCTGAAAAGGTAACAATTTGTGTTGATTTCCGGTTAAGTCGTTGGTGTCTCTTTCAAATTTCTCTTAGTAAATCGATGTTTGTTCGAGTCGTGTGCTTATATTGAGTCAGTATTGCAGGAGTACGAATGTTGACAGAGGAGAAATTGTTATGTGCTTGTGGTTATATATTATATATATATATATATATATATATAATATAATATATATTAGCCTAAAATTGGACAATTAAAAATGACGGTCCCATATGGACCCTAGCATTTTGTACAAACCGTATTGGAGGCCATATCGAAGAGGCGATCATATCGATTTGACCAGTTCGACCTATAAAACCACTCCAATCCGCCGTTAAAAGAGGTGAATCAAAATTATATGATATTCCATTCAATGCACATAAATTATAGAGGTGTGGCTCAGCTCATATGAGCTTCTCATGGACTTGGACTTCATAAATCTTTCTCAGATTGAGAAATAAACTAACTTCAATATCTATATGATTGCTAAATTGCTTTGCACCGTGGCAGGCTCTCGACACTTTGGTCCCCAGATCTCTTCTTTATTTTCATGTCAAAATCCAGTTTTATGCTTACGGCATGCCGGTCGGACTGGTTTCGCTGGTTTAACTGGTAGGACCACATCATCATAGGAATCATCATGATTTCTAAATGGAACCGAAGATAGGCCGCCCCCATTTGAGTCGGCTGGACCAGTCCGGTTTTAAAAACACTAGATTGTTACATCAGCGCTAAATATTATGGCCTAGATTAAATTTAGTATATGTAGTATATTCACAGAACCTAATGTTCGGAATAGAGTGAGACGTTTTATAATTCTTCTTAGTTTCCATTGCGTTTGGTTACAGGAGTTGGCATGGGGGAAGCTGTAAACTCTTTCTATTAGTCAACGCAGTTTATTAGTTTCTTCTGGATATCTAAATTCTTCCGGCGCCCGTAGAGAAACTTTGCAATATTCACAAAAAGGGGACAGGCAGATTAGCTCTAAGCACTATCCGTGCAGTATGCTCAGTCCCCAACTCATTCCATCTATAAATACATGGTCCATCTTCAAAAAAGGGACAGCAGATTCTCTACATGATTTATTCTCTAAGCAACTTAACATTTGAATCGAATCTCCATTTCGGATGACAAAAAACTCAGTTCCATGTGGACCAATTCCAGTAAGACTGAAAGATCGTTTTAGATGGGTCTTTACTTATGAATAATAAACTCAGTTAATCTAATGTGCTGGTTCTGTTACCGTTAGGAACGCGAAAGTAAAAGGGAAGACATTAGAGAATTTTTTTATGTGGAAAACCCTTCTAGAATCAGAAGCGAAAAAACCTCGGTGTCGGCACTAAGAGTGCGTTTGGCAACGATTCTGATCTAAAAAATCAATTCTGATCAGAATCGATTTTTCTAATTCTGTTCACAAACGAGTTTTAGAGAATCAGAAACGTGTTTGTAATTGCACAAGTTTATGTTCTCGAGAATAATTTATGTTCTCAATTTCTTTTCATTTAAGTGAAATAATTACGTCTTGCCACTATAATTTCTAGAATCAATGTCTGGCAAGAAATAGATTTACTATTTCTAGCTTCTAGATGATTTTTTGAGCAAAAAAAAAAAATTTGATAATAACATAAAATTTCTACTCCTGGAATGAAGTTCGTTTGATAATGGTTAAAAACTTCTACTTCTAGAATATTATTAACATAGAATCTTCTACGAAAATTTCTACTTCATTTTTAATTTCTAATTTCTTAAAATTATTTTTTATTATTAAAAAATATTATTTACTATTTAAAAATAAAAAAATTTATTAATTATTTTTTACTTCGGTAGTAGTGGTGGTTGCAACGATCGGTAGAGTGTGGTGGTGGGCACGACAGAGGTTGTAGTGGGCAGCAGTGGCGGTAGTTGGCAGTGGAGGAGGGCGGTGGCGGGTGGGGTCGATGGCAATGATCGGCAATGGGTGTTGGTGGTGGTGCGCGGCAACTAGTAGTGGGGTACGATAGCTGGCCGCAGTAGGCGATGGTTGACAGCGGTGACGGCGGCAAGTGGAGGGGGATGACGGTTGATGGTGTGGTAGGGGGTGGTGCGGCAGGTGGCAAAGGAAGGGGTTTTGGTGAGGGGTAATGTCGACGGGTCAAGGTTGCAGCTGCCATGGTGGTTGCGGGTGGGGCAATGGGGGAGATGGGCATCGAGGGCAATGGTGGGGTACAGTGGTGGGTGTTGATGGCGGATGGTGCGATCGATGGTGGTGACGACGACAATGGTTGTGGCGGTGGCGAGTCGGCGGTGGGGCCAGTGTGGCGGTTTGGTGACTCTAGCTGGTGACCAAAAAATTGAAAAGTTAACAGAGAGAGTGTGATGAGGACTTGAGAAAAACAAGGGTTTTGGTAGGTTATTCTTATTTCTATTTCTAGAACAGAGAAGTTACACCTTTTAACTTCTCATTTCTCTTTCAAATTTATTTCTAGAACAAAAATTTGTTCCAGAAATGGAAAAATAGAATTACATTACCAAATCAATTTCTATTCCAAATCTGCTCTAGAAACATGTTTGGAACAGAAAAAAACAATGATTATCATGGGTGCCCATAGCATCACTAATAAAATGAGTGCAGATGATGCATAATCCATAATTAGTTTATTTATTTCAAGGAGCATGAAGATATATGTAAGATCCTCAAGAAAGAACATAAGTTCAATAGGCAATTTGTATTTAAATTTAGTATTATTTCGAGGCAAAATTACCAAAAAAAAATCGTAAACTTATTACAATTGTGTCAATTCAATTTTAAACTTTATTTTTTGCTAGTTGAGTCATAAACCTTTTACAATTATGTCAATTCAATCCATTTGATCGGCTGGGGGTGACGTGAAATTTTTTAATAATAATTTAATAGTTCAACTATTTAAATAATTTCTTCCTCGGCCAATGGCCAACAAGGCTGTGGGCCCAACCCAAAAAGACAAAAAAATATTTTAAAATAAAAAATATTAGAATATTATTACAAATTTACCATATCAACACCAATAGTGCCACGTTAACATTGGCTAGCCAAATAAACTGAATTGGCACAAGACAAAAAAAAATAATTTAAAATAAAAATAGTTAAAATGAAAATTGAATATTATTTAAAAATTGCCACGTTAGCTCTGGCAATATCACATTAGTACTGAACGGCCAAATGGATTGAATTAGCACAATTGCAAAAGGTTATGACTCAATTGGCACAATTACAATAGGTTTAGGAACTTTTTTGTAATTCTTTTTTTGTTTCTTAAAAGTAATTCTGGAACAAAGAATCAACTTGTTTTTTTAATTATTGCTTTTGCTCCAAATTTGTTCTCGAAAGCAAAATTTGAGAATTTGAGAATCAGATTCATTTACGTTACCAAATAGTTTCTCATCTTTTTCTATTCAAAAATAGAATCAGAGAATTCGAATCATTACCAAACGGGTCCTAAGCAATCTCTTCACTGTTAGTATAGGTATCAAGTTTCAAGTTACAAGTTACTAGAGAAATTGCGCCAATATATAGCATGGCTGTAGGGCAGAAAACATTGTAACTTAACTTCCATATATGCTCGTTGCAGCGGTACTTTTCTCCATGTGTTTTAATAGAACCTGTCTCTGTCCGACTCCACGACTCCATCAGTCTCATTATCAGAGATCGCAAATCCATGCCTAAGGCGCAAGCTTTCCAAAAAGCTTTGGCTATTATCTCTTCAGGATAGAGCCAAAGGTACAATCTCTATCATGCTTTAGCCCTGTCCACCTTTACTCTGACCCCACCCAGACCTCGAAATCAACTCCTTCTATGTTTTCAGATTTTTCTGTTGACTAATGGACTCCTAAGGATGAGTGAATGACGTTTATGTTGGTTACTTGATTCTCTTTTTTATTTATTGATTTTGCTTTTTGATTATGACAAATCGGGGGAAAAGAACGGATTATGTATATGTATATCGTTTAAAAGAAGCAGTTAACTCTGATAAGTCTCTTAAGTTTGCAAATTACCGGTGAACATGTTGCATCTGCAAATTGTGGTAACTCATACCTCTTTAAAATTTGTAGTCGACTTTTATAAAAGCCTTAAAATTTAATATTAAGCTCAGATCAGAAGCTTTTAACTTATTTAATGTGAAATTTGTTTTGTTCACAAGAAATATACCACTCTTCCTTAATTTTCATGCAACTAAATAATTTGTGTAGAAGTAAGAGATGATATATGTAGAGAATCAACCGGATATCTCAACTTAAATACAACTCTTTTTATATTATTAGAAGACCACTTAATTTACACCACTCTCACAAGTGCACACGCGTACTCTCTTACTCACACACACCATTCTCACGCCACTCACTCATTGCACACACTTGTATTGCTCTACAAACTTGCAAAGGGCTAGAACCCCTATATATAGGGCCATCTTGACAACTAGATAAAAGTTAAAAACTTCTAGAGAAGATTAGGACTAAAGAAAGGTAGACTAGTAAGAAGACTCTAGAAGAAGAGAGAGGATTAGGATTAGCAAAATCTAGATTAATCAAGAAAACTCTAGAAGGAGAGAGGAGGCGGTGCTCTCTTCAACACTACAAACTATTGTATTTTCGCTCATAGTTCTTCTACATGATATCTCCTAATAATATCATCGAACCTTGGAGATTACAATGCTCAATTTTTATGCCTTTTCTGAACTCATATTATTTTGGCACGCTAAAACTCTAAGTCATTTGCCATGGAAACAATAGTGTAAATTGAAACTTAGAGATTGTTGAGAAAAGTTTCAATAATTTGAAGATCATAAAATACTCAAAGCCTAATAATGCATTCATTGGGTGTATAGAACCGGTTTTGTAGATGCATAGAAGAATACGAAAATGGAGTTTGGAACAACAATGTCTGAAGGCTGGTAATGCTCTGCTTCTACGGAAGGTGAACAATGTGTTGGCCATAAAGGGTGTCTTAAGCTAGATGAACATGTATAGAAGGCGAACAAGTTGTAAATGTGGGATCCTTAAGACTTGGATGGACCTATATGGAAGGGGAGCAAGTTGTGGAGCGTGGGATCATTAAGACTTGGATGGACCACTAGACGGTGCAACTGTGTTAATAGTTATTTCAACGTGAAAAGACTGAAGGGAACATGTGCAGAAGCAGCTCCTGCTATTATAAGTAATTAAGAAGACTAAGCAGTTTCCGCTATTACAAATCGAGAAGATTCACTGTCCATGAGGTTATACACATTTATTTGTCTTAGTTCATCGACCATGTGATTTTATCTTGGATTACCACACCACCGCAACACTATTATGAATAATTGTAGTTTGATGTCATGCCGGTGTCAGAATGGCAACAACATATGACAACATTGGCATTTTCATAGTTTATGAATTGTCAAGTACTCGAAAATTTTGTCAGTTTTGAAAATTGATTTTGTGAAGACTGAACTAAACATTTTGCTATTAAATTTTCATTTTTCTCGAGGTCAGGAACCTAATAGGCATGCAAAAGTTTGGAAAGCAGAGCTTATAGCATCCCGATTTGAGCTGTACACCTCCATTAGCCATTTGTCCATCCAAGTAATGCCCAAACGGCAGATTTTGAAGTTAATGCTTGGGTTGGACCACACTGCTTTTGTCCCAGCCACAGAGGAGGAAAAGATACTCACGGTTTGAGGGGCTTGTGAGCATAAGGTGAAACTGGGTTCTGGTACGATCTTTCTCTTGTAGAGGTTTTCAGGCACGGGAAGCGCGTTCACCTGATATTCCAAGCAAAATAACCGGTCTATTTTAAGGGATTCAGGCGTTGATGTTTATAATTAACCCACAAAAAGTCCGAACAATCTGAACTTTAGAAAGAAATATCGTGAAGAAATTAGTAACTATCATTTGATGCACTCTCAATTCCTATCGGATGTGCGGCCAGTCGCATGGCATTGGCTTGGAACTGACAAGATCTTAAGAAAACGAAGTTCAATGATACTTAAGAAGATGAACAAAGTATCATGCGCAAATTTAGTTTAAAGCTGAATGGATTCGTGCAAAGGTGGACAAAGTGTAGGTGGTGGGGGGGATTTTATGGGAAAAGTGTTAAAAAAAAAAAAGTCCTAAACTTAATTTGGTGCTAATTTAGTACTTTGTCTTGGTGCCAATTCATTCTAAACCTTTTGAATTTTGCCAAATTGATTTCAATTCAGCATTTTAGCCAGAAAGCACTTACTGGACCTCAGTCCATCCTACTGATCAACTAGCACTGATGTGAACATTTTTTTTTAATATAATTTTAATATTTTAAACAAATTTTTTGGTTTTTTTTTCTTTTCTTGCTCTTTTTTTTATTGGGACCTTGCAAGGGTCGCCGGCCAATTAAATTCACACAAATACAAAGATTTACGACTGAATTGGGCTCCAATAAAAAGATTTAAGACTGAATTGATACCAATGCAAAAGTTTTAAGACTTTTTTTTGAACAATAAAGTTCTCTCTGGTTATTGACAGGCGTATAGAATGAGCAATGTACGCTGTCAAAAGGGGGGGTCGGAGGGGGGGGGGGGGGACTGGCAAAGAAGGAGGGGGGAGGGAGAAATCAGGGGGGGGGGGGGGGGGGGGGGGGGGGGGGGGGGACGAAGAAAGGGGGGGGGGGGGCGGAGAAGGGGGGGAGAGAAATGTGCAGTATCCTGAGAGCAGAGGAGGAGGAGAAGAGGGCGGGAGAGACAGAAAGAAGAGGGAGAAGAGAAGGGAAGGAAGGGAGGGGAAGGGGAGGAGAAAGAGGGAGGGGGGAGAGGGGGAGGGAAGAAAGGGGAGGAAAGGAGAGGAAGGGGAAAGGAGGGGGAGAAAGAGGAATAAGGGAGAAGGGGAAAGAGGAGAGGGGGGAAGAGAGGAAGGAGGAAAGGGGAA
>JAGVVM010002870.1:0-27630 GCA_019149425.1 Psidium friedrichsthalianum
TTCCAAAAATGGGGACTATAGATTGCCCATGCATATGCAAATGGATCATTGCAAGTGTGAGAGCTTAATCCTTAGATTTGTGTACAGACTTGTCCTGACTTTTGCCCCCCTCCTGAACTCTTCATCTAGCTCATTGGGCGATTTTCCCAGGTTGCTTTCGAACCTCAATCAATTTTTCATGACCACGCGTGGGTTAATCATTTCATTTTTTTTAAAAAAGTAAACCGCTCCGTCAAAAAGGAAAGAACACACGCTAGTCATGAAATTAGAAAGTTAGACGATACCCAATTACCCCTCATTTTGAGCTCGCACATTGGTGTTGCATTTTCCTTTTACAAGTTCACTGCTTGGCAAAAAAAGAAGAGAATGAGGGATGTGTGTGAACGTTCTGTTCCCAAAAAGTGATTTGATTAAAAACACTTTTTTTGATTCTGTTCTTTAGAGAATCAGAATGCGTTTGGTAACTAAATAAAATTTGATTTTTTGTCCAAAAGTGATCCTAAAAAATTGTTCTAAAAAAGTGTTAATGGGAAGAGGCTGAGAAGTCATCTTTGAAAAGTGATTTTAAAAAAGTGTTCTTTTTGAGAAACTAACTTTTTTTTGTTTCTGATTTTTTGGTCCCCAAAAGTGCTCCTGGGAACAGAATCAGAAACAGAATTATTTGCGTTACCAACACATGTTTCTTTGTTTTTTTTTTTTTTTTTTTTTTTTTTTTTTTTTTTTTTCCTTTCTTTGAGAGTTTTTTTTTTTTTATGCATCCTTTTTTGTCCAGGGAACAGAACAGAGGAACAGAACGTTACGAAACAGGCCATGAGGTTTAGCTACCAAGGTCAAGGTTCCGTTAGATGTCTAGGTGGTTTCCTCAATCTTTATCGGCGCTAAACCACAAAAGCCAAGGTTGTGATAAAATACTGACTGATTTTCCATCGATTCGTGTATTCTTGTCTTCTTTCTGAGTTACTTCGGACCATGGTCATTTCTCACGCCATGAGGCCCGTAGGGACGTAGGCGGTCATAAGGGGTTTCCTTTCAATGTAAAGTAATTTTTGAATCACGAGTCTTGTCGTGTTTGCATCGGATAAATTCCATTTTACGACGCCCCCGAGGCAAGTGGACAATTCGTATCGGAGAGTGGAATAGACCTAACTCATAATGAAATTAATTACGGGTGAATCAGGAATGATACAAAGTATCATTCTTTGAGCTCCTTGGGTTTTCACTAATAATTTCCATTGAAGTTTATCATCCAGTGGCAATATCACAATTGATTTACGCAAGTTGTTCAACAAGAAAACTTCGCCCATTTGGATATGACTGTGCTCTCAAGATAGTTTGCAATCCTGAGGATGGAAGGGATTCAATTTAGAATTGGAGTAATTGAGGGTAGATCGAAACGATACAGAGGTACCTTTTGAGCTTTGCCAGACTTGTTACTCCCAATTTCGTTTACGGGAGGCTATTCAACACTTTGCTTTAATTAATTTGCCCCAGGTTTTGTTTGGCAAAGGATCCAATATTGATAGGTGAGGAAGAAAATCACTACTTTTTTTTTTTTTTTTTTACCTCTTGAATTAATCTAGACATCTAGAAAGCAAAAGTCCCGGCAAAGGAATTTGCATGAAACTATGCATCATTCAGGATTGGTTTGCCTCCTTTGCAGTTTCCCATGATAGCTAGCTTATTCCAAATAGGTACGCATCAGTAATGTTGAAGGACACGTGATCCACTAGCTTCGCAATACATGCTTCGTATGAAACATTACTGCCTTAGAGCTTTACCAACGTTGAACTAGTTGATCATGGCCGTAAGCTCATCGCAATGCTACTTGACTCATGGTGATACATCTCTTTCTAGGAAGACATCAATACTGACCCATAGGATTCGGTCTTCTCGTTACATTTCTATACAAAACTTGATATGCCTACGGAATTGACCTGACTCATCTCTCACACGAGTATGTTTTCGATCCTCAATCGTAGCACCGCACACCTCCCTCAAGACAGATGAAGGGGTGATGCCACCGCAGTTTTATGTCATGGGTAGTTCAAAAAGCTTCCGATACCTCGGTTCTCTGCTCCGGAGTTTTTCATTTCAGCTCTAAAAACCGATTCACGGTTGTTAATTAGTCTTACTCGGTTCGCCTATTTTAAATCAAAACATTATTTCTGAAAAAAGACAAGTCAAGCAATAAATGGCCTCAGTATTCTGTTTGATTAGTTCCTTGTAAGAGGTTAATAGGGCCATAAGTACACTGCTCGGGTTCAGCGTTTGAAGTAGTTTGTAGGAGATATTGTATGCCTGCACAGATCGGAATGATGATTATCCTTTGAGCATGAGTGTCTGGTAACTTATAGCTTGTTGATGATGCACAGCGTAGTGTGTCCGTGCGCCGCGAATCTTTTTTTAGGGTTAGGCACAAGTAAGGGACTTAGAACTCGGTTTAACTGATATCGGGTCGCTGTGTAGTAAGGTATTTGGGTGATCCCCTTGTCAACACATCCTCTTCACTGTATGGGTGTACATCGGATAGCTGGATGAGATGTCGTGAGTTGTCACGCACGGCGACAAGTATCTTACTGCTACTTTTCAGCGTCAGTGAGTTTGTGATGCCACCTCGTAACACCAGCTACTTGACGTACTGACCCAGATGGTGCCTCAGCGTATCACGACTCGTACACTATGTTGAGAGCAATTGGTGAGTGTGTAGACGTGACGAGTGAGTGATTCGCATTTGTCAGCATTATTGTAGCTATAGACGTCAGTGATTCATAGATATTAGACCTGAGGAAAACTATCGTTTTTCACAAGAAAGGTGAGACAGAACTTTTGGAAAGCTTAAGAAAGGGAATCGCCCAATCAATATAAAATCGAAGTTGCATGAATGGTAAGAGGCTTTCTTGAGAGAGTTCGTAATTAGGTTAGTCCATTTTGATAAGAGCCTAATAATCCCATTATGCTGAGGAAACTTTGTTGTCCACAAGGTCGCGACAGATATCTTTTGGAAAAGCTTAAGAAAGGGAATCCGCCCCATCATGGGACATCTTTAACAACGACAGTCGATACATGCGACATCCCAGACTGTCGCGACCTAGAACACACCTTAATATCCAAATGTAAACGATAGCAGAAGCGATACCTTACCTGAGACACGAAATAAGCAAGGGACAGCACAACCAAAACACCTTATATATTACAGTATCTTAACTCCACATTACACGTTGGAATATATCACGTTTATCAAATATTAAACATAGCAACAAACAAGTCAGGGCGATCACAATCCATCAAGCAGAGCGCACGATTTTCAGCCATCACATTATTCTTGCCAAACGGGTACTCCGCCACTCTGGATATGAAATCTTGTGGGTACCCTGCCAGCTTGAGGTTTTAGGGACTATGAAAATAAGGGCACAGCACCTATGAGAACATTAATCTCAGCAAGGCCAACCCTCTAAATCCCTATCTCAGAGAATACTAAACACCTTCAGACCCAACTCTCAGGGCGCTTCAACTCATCGATTAAGAATCTCACAGGGCACAGAAAATGTAGAAAATATCAAATCAGGTGTCAATTCGGGAGCACAATCTTCAAACAGATTTCAAATACACAGCCAATCAATGGCTCGATATAAAATAATCAGGCCAGTTAAATCAAACACATCTAATCAATCTCAAAATATTATATTTGCACAACAACGAATACGGGCCCCAAATATTTGAAATAGATAACGTAAAATATCGCTCGGGCCCTGTTTTGCATAAACCGCTCCAGATAAAACTATTTTTGGTTACTCGAACCAGATGGGACCCACAAAACTTGTCACTATTTCAAATCAAAATTTAAAATTGGCCAGCACATTGACAGAGTGCTCTCGGAGGTATCATGATAAGTAATTTCAAAACCAGCTATTTGGCCCGTTTTTGAAATAAGAAGTCCTAAAAAATCCATTTTTCGGGACGTCGACCTTGCGGGACCCACATCATCCACCTCAAACAGCCTCATTCAAAACATGACAGCAAAGAATTCACCAATCCACGGAATATATCACAGGCCCACAGAATTTAATTTGCGCTAAAAATACGTCAATTCCGGGAGAAATTTTTTCTAAAACGGATTTATTCTCGGAATCGTGACCTTAGAGTAGTCATGGCGATGGACCAATATATTAATCAGAGACATAGAGGTTTAAAACTACCTATCGAGGTGAAACAAGCTGCGAAAGCGGTTGGAAAACGGCGGCGCATGGCCGGCGACCTGATAAAGGGCGACGGCGGATTCGGTGGATTTCGCCAAATACGGGGCTGATCAGAGGTGTCCCTGAACGGAATGTTCACAAGCGAATCAATATTTTCAACATGAAATAAGCTCTAGGGGTCGCTGGGGTCAACATATATCACACATAGAGCCCTTATTAAATTCGGTGGCGGATGTAAAAAAAGACTAAGGTTCGTCGACTGAAACGGAAAAGAGATTTAGAAGGTACAAACGACCTTCGAGATCGAAGTGATTCAAAGTTCTATTGAACTCACCCAGATAGGAGTACAACATATCCAAACATCACGAAAACCAACGGTTGGATTTCCGTTGGCGAGCCGAATTTTAAAGTTGGGGAAGAAAGCTGGAATTTCAGTCAGAGAGAGCTAGAGAAATCCGGAAAATCACAGAGAGAGAGAAGATGAGGAGAGGATGGATGAGAGAGAGAGAGAGTAGAGAGAGGAAAGAGAATATGCTGGTGTGAGAGAGAGGAAAAAGAGAAGAGAGAGAGTAGATATTACCCTTGGAAATTATTGAGGTTCACTATTCTACTGAAAGACGCGTAAAGTTGAACGATATGGACTGATTTTTGGGGTTAACTATCAGTAAAAAGTTTTGGGACTGATAAAACAAAATGAAAACTTGGACTTCAATTATTTTCAATCAAAGTAGCAAATTGGTCAAAATATAGATCCGGACGAGACATTTCTCGAAAATTCATGAAATTTCAAGACGGGGGGTAGGGGCTCAATCGGGCTTGATTTAGCTCAATTGCGATCGGAAAATAACTCAGGAATCCCCCAAATAAATTTTCTAGCCGACGCTAAAATTACAACACCCTTCT
Organism: Psidium friedrichsthalianum; assembly: GCA_019149425.1. Classification (NCBI taxonomy): domain Eukaryota; kingdom Viridiplantae; phylum Streptophyta; class Magnoliopsida; order Myrtales; family Myrtaceae; genus Psidium; species Psidium friedrichsthalianum. The sequence continues at coordinate 5,100 of JAGVVM010002870.1, forward strand.
AGCCAAGATTCTAGCAGAACTAGGGGCAATTCGGTCACTTTCAATATTTTTTCTTTTTCTCGGCACTCAAGCCCTACGAGAGAAATGATGCGAACAGATCGGAGATTGCAAAGCTTGGCAAGGGGAGTGCATACGACAACGGAATAAGGATTGTAATTACGGGGGAGGAGGCTGGATGGGAAGTGGAGAAGGGGATAAAAGAGTGGAGGAAGTAGCACGAAATATGAGATATGCACAACAAGACCGGTGAGAAATGGGGGCGTTCGGAAATGGAAAAGGTGAAGGGTCATGTAAAGGAGAGGGGAAGTGAACACGGCGGTGGGAAAAGTAAAAAAGAAGGAAAACGGTGAGCGGTGAGCGCGTGCGCGCGTACGAGAAGGATAGAACTCGAGGGAACGAGCTTACTATAACCCGAACCAACCGGTAATTTTTCGAGCCTTTCAAGGCGAATATCCAACATTTAATAATTCTAACCCCAAAATTCCAACTTATTTCAACTTATAAACTCTGAAATTTCGGGGGGGGGATTGGTTACAAACAAACAATCTGGACACCTCAACTAGTAGGAAAAGTTTAATTCATCAGGAGTCACACAATGGAATACGTTGCGAATAGCAGAATTTTATACAGTAGGATTATGGAAAAGGAGCTAATTTTAGTGAATCCCACTTAGAGGGCCGAATCGCTCGGAAGATCGATTAGTATAGACTGGGTCAACAAGAGAAGGGAGCTACTCTGTAAGGCTGGTTTATAAACAAGCCACAGGGAGCCTTTGATGAGAACTCTAAGACTCAGGCATTGACCTCTTCCACGCCCCACAGGAGCTATGGTCAACACTCTAGAAAACCCAAACCTGCCCAAAAAATTTCGTTTTTTCTATGGCCGTACCTGTATACAATGCTTTGGCCAACAACCATGGAGAACCTCTTCAGAAAGAAAGATGGCCCCGATCGGCTGTATGACATCTGTGGACTGCATCCAAAAAACGTGGATCATCTACACCTCGTGGTCTCTATGACTAGACACACAAGCACATGGGCAGACAAGAGGCTATATTCGACACTTCCCCATCTAAGTCACTAGAATTGATAAGTGTTTCATAGAAACTAGCCGAAAGCGCTATTCACCCAATGGCTCAAGCCCAGTCCAATCTCAGTCTTTGTTAGCATGCAGATCTGGTGGGCTATCTTGAAAGCGTTGAAACGATGGGTTTCCAGAATCGTGCTCCAAAACCATGTAACCATACTTGACGAGTTGATTAGCACCTTCAATCAGTATAAGAGGTGTAACCCCAGTGGGACTACAGACGCAACAAGGTAGATATTTACCTCAGCGGTGTGTGCTTTACCGCTCCTAGGCAGTTTGAAGCTAAAATGTCGATGCTTGTGGAGAGGGAGATAGGGAGCATCCGGCCGCGGAATTCTCGAACACCTTTTGCTTTTTGGAATCTCGGTTTGTGCAAGAAGTTTAGAGCCACCTTCTTTAGCAACAAGTTTGCCCCCAAACCCTTTGCGTGAGAGGAAAGCTCTAGAATTCTTGCATAAAGGATGAAAAGATAAGGGCAAGTTAGATAGGCTGGATTGGCTTCAGTCCAAGAAGTCAGTGTTGAAACTGACTCGTTACCCTCTATATGGTGGATTTGGGCCTTGAAGAGAGTCTGTGGCCCATCCGTTCGATTGTAAACTAATTGTCAAGGCTTACTCAACAATTAAGGGGCATCTCTTTAGCCCACGCCCCTTCGGCTAAACCAGGCCACGGATGGGTTGCGAAGTCACTTCGCACCAATTCCCTTTATTCGAAAGTGGCTCCTAAAGTCACCCTCTATCTTTGCACCTTGTTTTGTTTTGACCTTAGAAATCCTGATGTTGTTCTACACGGTTGATGAATGAATGAGTTTTTTTTTTACCAAAAAAAATAAATGTACACATTGAAAGGAGAGCTATGTAAAACAGGCAATGCTTTTAAGACTCTCATTAGTTGTACGTATTTTTTGGAGTAAGATGAAATAATAGAGTGTAAATTGCATTCGATGCCGATATCTCACCATCTTTTTTTTTTTGGGGGTTGGAATCTCCATCCATCTTTAATTACATGTAGAAGAGAGCTTTTTGGTCATAGCCATAATGTTGACTTTGTTTTATAGTCCTTAAGTGAGTGTTTGAGCATTAATGATGCCTACTTGCCTAGAGCAGAAAGTAATGGTACTTCAATATGCTTGTTACTAATTTACAAGGGCTTCATTCGTGAAAAAATGAGTGATTCGAAAAAATAATTTTGAAAATTTATTATTTACGTCATTTACTGAAAATAATTAGACATAAGTTGTCATCGATTATGAAATATTTTTCGTTAATTAATTTTTATAAACGATATAAGAACATTTATTTTGGAAGATATTTTTCAAATCATTCATTTCTCGCGAAATAATATACTTGATGTTGTAAGAAGCAGGTTGTGAAGGTAGGGACCTCGCTTTTTGCCTTTTTGTGTGTACTTTGTATGCACTACCTTTTGGCGTTGAGGTTTTAGTATATTGAAGTTGGGTTCTCGTGTTTTTAAAGGCGGTTCCAGTTTATGGTTCCCACTTCCAGTTTGCTACTGTTTAAGAGTTGTTTTGAAATATTCACTCTGTTTCACCTTAATTATGACTTTTCCCCCATTGATGAGATTGAGCAGGAGTTGTGATGTTGTATCGTTTGCATTTTTTTTTTTTTTACACTCTCCATTGATTGTAAGCCTTCCTGAGAGAGTTAGTAAAAAGAATATTAGAGAATCTTCAACAAGAGCAGGCATACAACATCATGGTTGTACAATTTTTGTCTTTTGCATTCTTGCCAACGGAACAAGTCCGGCATATCGCTGCAAAGAAGTACATTCACTTTTTTTGAATATATGTGTCCTGTTTCGTTTTTCATTCAAAGAAAGAGGATATATTAACAAAATAAAGATCAAAGAAAATCCAACCTCCCCTTAGAGGGAGGGGGATGAACAATTTTTCTTTTTATTAAGGGAACATCACGTCGTTAGCTGTTAGGAACTTCAGGATTACATTGCAGTTTGATGACTCGAGTAGGATGGAGTAACATTAACTCTCGTGGAGTCAATTGTTTCCTAAGTAAGGTTGAACTTTGGACCAATAAACTCAAGAAGGAGAACATAGTTCTCTTTTTATATTGGGCTACATTTAGCTTGAGCAATTACATTTAAGATGGGACAAGAAAAATCCAAGAGGGCCAAGCATAAGCTGAATCAGGCATCCATAGGTCCTCTAGTTAGGACAGTCACGATTGGGGAAAAAAAAACAAAAAGAAATTGATAGATTTGAACTTAGGCTCCCTATTGGCAATCTCTCTGAATGAATCTATTGGGCTTCTGTTGTGTGTTCCTAACAATTTAATAAATATAGTGCTTTGTTAGTTTACTTTTAAATAAGTATATAAAAATTTCTCCAAGTAATCTATATACACGAAGAGCTTAAAGTGAATCAATAGGGTGGGTAGTATTTTAGTAGTATGGGTCGAGTCGGGGTATAAATTTGCATTGTAAATAAATAGGTGGTCAAACGCGTTAAATGAATAGATCTGGGTCGAACAATTTTGGATGTGACCCAACCTAACCCACCCCTAGTGTCACGTGGTCCCAATAAAGAATTATATGGGAGCGAATGTCTCGTAGCCAAGAAAGAAGGAATTTTTTTTTCAATCTAAAGTGGTGGGCCTTTTATTTTTATTTTTATTTTGTGAAAGTTCAATGAATAAATCGAATGAAAAAGAAAATTCCCATGACTGCATCGAACATTAAAGAAAAAGGCTAAGGACTAACCATATCATTATCCCGTCCGGAAGTAATAAGCTTTATTTCACATATTGACTCGGTAACGTTTTATCTATTAGTGGTTAAGATGATACCATGTGGAACGTGGACACAGCTTGATAAATAAAGTAGGACCCGCCACAAAAGGAAGATTGTCTCCATCTAAATCATCATGAAACAAAATATTTGTAATTTTTTATCTAATAATTGCGACTAGATGATATTGACCTCACTTAGAACAAAATAGAATGTCAATGTAAAATCGTTCACACCTTCACGGTACTATTATTTCCCGTTCGTTTTCTGGAATGGCGGATAATAATAGGATAATCGGATAATTGACGCTCATGTTCTCTCTTGAAGCAACACAAAGTCGATAAAATTGGGAAATATCGTATTCACTCTTCAATAGTCAAATACACATTTTCCTTTTTGAGGCGTATACTTCATGTCAACTTGCCATTGAAGCGAAAGCAACAAACGCGATTCTTTGAAGGTTAGTTTTCTCCCACGAGCGAAAATAAGATATCCTTTGTGTACCACTCAACTTATCTTAGAAAATTGTACCGTCCCTGATCGTATGGACCAACTCTCAGGACATAGAGTGATACAACAAGCCCGACTTATGGCAAATTATGAGAAGGTTTAGAACTAAAATTGACATGTTATCGAAAGTTTTAGGACTAAATTTTCTGCGTGCACTTTCTCCACCCATCTCTTAATTTTGCCATTCCCCAGTATTCCGAGACAAAAGCATTATGGTTCCCTTGAGATATTGTCAACTTATTGTGAATTTAGCTTTGGTGTGACTGGTGACTGCCCACTGGAGAACAACAAAGCTTATTCTGTATGCCAAAGCCACAGTTTTCCCCAAAAATCAGAGAAAAAAATGAATAACGTGCCATTGAGACACCAAATTAAACATAAGAATGCTTGTTTTTCGTTTATTGGAGGTTTGTCCCATGCTTGTTTTGATTCTGTTTTTCGCTGCCTGTTTTGGCCATCCTCTTTTGTTTGTTTAGGGAGACTAGTCCCTTTCTTGATTCCTCGACACCCGTGCACCCCTTGTGACACTTTTTGGTGTCACCATGCGTGCAACGCCTTCTTTGTGGTATCGGGTTTCACTCTTGTAAACCTGCGTTCTAGTTAAAGTTAATACAATTTTTACCTTTACCAAAAAAAAAAAAAACATAAGAATGCTTTGTGAGTAACCTAAAGGCGGTGACTATGGCCATATATCTGCAAGTTTCCTAGTTATGCCAAGAAGAGAAGAATTAGGAAAAAGCAAAGCCAGGAGGTCACCAGTTCCGGGAAGGATGCATGATCCCGCCTAGTTCGAAAGAATAAAACCACATACTGCCGCGATCTAAAAATCAAATTTTCGAGTTAATAAATTATCAGGTTCATTATTTAACTAACCTAACTTGGACTCTCCTAAGTCCATACCAAATCGCAACTTGTGGTTCAATATTTAACATGTAAAGATTTTCAATAGGAGTAATCATTAATCATTTTTTGGTAGGTTGATTAGAAATCTAAGTAAATAAGCAGGAGAACTAAATTATGGTTAAGAGTTCGGGGACTTGATTACGCTAGATTATTCTAACGCCATTTCGTTACCATTTTATTTCATGAAAAAATCATTTGAGAATGCCACATTAATTGATTTTAACCTAAGTCACTAACAAAGGTTATCATGCGGGCACACAATTAATTAACTGAACATCCAGGAGTCAAGATAATCAAGGGAGCATGTGCTACACAAAACATTTATTTTTTAATTTTTTTTTATGAATGCATGAATGACTATACTATATGCAATACATGAAACTATTCTAGAATGCAATGACATGATTAAATGCAAGACTAAAGTATCACCTATAAGAAATGGCAAGAATGATGACATGCAAGGATGACATGGCATAGATTGATATAGCAAGGATGACATGGCATAGACGACGTGGTAAAGATGACGTGGCAAGTATGACGTGGCATAAATGACATGGCATAAATGAAGTGACGTGGCAAGTGTGGCACGGTATAAATGATGTGGCATAAATGAAGTGACATGGTAAGTGTGGCATGGTATAAATGATGTGGTATAGATAACATGGCATGGATGATTTTTTTATTTTATTTTCGGATGAATTTATTTCCTAAAATAGAACTATGTCAAAACAAAATTTATCTTGCATATTTTAGAGTTGGAATTGACCTAAACCCTAATATATTAAAGATGGATTATTTTAAACATGAAATTCTATTTAGGCATGTAATTTCTATTCTAAAATGCAATCTAACCTAAATATTTCACAAAAAAAAAAGATTAGATATGCAATTATCTACATGATGCTATTTTTAAGATATGCAATTTTTTAAACATGGCATGTCGCGACCTCAAAATTCAATCGGTGAAATTCTAGGTTAATGGATTACCAGATTAATTAATTAAATTAACTAACCTAATTCAAGCTCTCCCAAGCTCTACGAAATCGCGATTTAGGTTCAGTATTTAACATGCGAAGATTCTCAATAGGAGTCGCCCCTAATCGTTCTTGGTAGGTCGATTAGAAACCAAAGTAAATTAGTGGGAGAACTAAATTACTTCTACAAACCAGATATTCAAAATCCGGGGACTTGATTACACTAGATTACTCTAACGCCCTTTCGGTATCATTTTATTTTATAAAAAATCATTTGAGAAGGCAACATTAATCGATTTTAACCTAAGTCACTAGCAAAGGTTATCATGCGGGTGTACAAACAATTAATTGAACATTCAGAAACCAAGTAAGCTCAGGGAGCATGCGCCACACAAAATATATATATATATATATATATATATATTTTGGTTAGTTTTCGTTCTTTCTTTTATGAATGCATGAAAACTTGTACTATATGCAATGCATAAAATTATTCTAAAAAAAATTCAAATGACATGACATAAAATTAGGGGTGAGCATAGTTCCAGGGTAGAACCTGGAACCTGAAGAACTGGACCGATGGAACCGGTTGGTTTCCAGGTTCCAAGGTATGGAGGGTAGGTTCCAGGTTCCAAAAATTAGGGAACCTGTTCTGACGGGTAGGTTCCAGGTTCTAGGTAGATGGAACCTGGAACCGGAACCTGGACCATAGATCAAGTTTTTATATTTTTTCTTGGTATATGTCTTTGCGTCATTTTGTGGTATTCCATAATATCCAATGCTGAATGTGTAATACAGAATCACTTTATCATTAAGACTTTTACTTTGTCGATGTTTCATATTTTTTCGTCTCTAAATATGAGTTGTGGTTAGTGAATTTTAACAGTTTGTGATGGTCATTAAATGTGATTATTCACTGTAATCGTTCAACTAATAATACATGTGGAACCTGGGTGGAACCTGGAACCGACCCTGGAACCTGTCACAGGGTAGGTTCTAGGTTTCAAGATATGCAGGGTAGGTTCCAGGTTCCACAAAATGAGGAACCTGTATAGATGGGTAGGTTCCAGGTTCCAGGTAGAACCTGTACGGAACCTGGAACCGCTCACCCCTACATAAAATAACGTGTCAAAAGATGACATGACGACATGGCATATGCGAATATGACATACAGAACCTGTGCGGTGTTACGACCTCCAGTAGGTGGCTCGACCTATCGATTCTGGGGTTTGATAATGCGGAAATTAAAATATAAAAGATGGAATACAGGGGATCTTTACACCACTAAGTAGGAGGCAGAGCCTACCGCAATCTGGGATTCGGATCTTTTAAGCGATAAATACAAAAAATTGCAATAAATAAAGATAAGCATTAAAATTCCCTGAAGCTGGAAAGAGGGAATGAGTTAATGATTTCTATGCAGTGTTATGACCTTCAATAGGTGGCTCGGCCTACCAATTCTAGGGTTTGATAATGTGGAAATCAAAATACATATATGAAATACAGGAGATCTTTACACTCCAAGTAGGAGGCAGAACCTACCGCAATCTGGGATTCGGATCTTTTAAGCGAAAAATGCAGAAAATTGAAATAAATAAAGATAAGCATTAAAATTTCCTAAAGCTGGAAAGAGGGAGTGAATTAATGACTTCTGTGCAGTGTTGTGACCTCCAGTAGATGGCTCGGCCTACCAATTCTAGGATTTGATAATGCGAAAATCAAAATACAAGAGATGGAATATAGAGATCTTTACACAACCAAGTAGGAGGCAGAGCCTACCGCAATTTGGGGTTCGGATCTTTTCAGTAAAAAATGCAGAAAATTACAATATGAATATGACAAGGCATAATCGAAATTTAAATCAATCTATTTAGGCAACGAAATTCTCGAAGATTCGACTCTCGTGTTGTCCTCGAGTGACGAAACCCAGATGGCCACTTTCGGCATTGCTTCGTCTTTTTGCTTCATTGATCATTTGCCACTTATACGAAGTTGTTGCCCAATATAAAATATGGTGAAAGTCAGTATAGAAAATCTTTGTTAATTTGCATCTAAAACCAGAAAAAATAACAAAGTGCACTTGGCTTCAATTTATTGCTAGAGATTTTTGGGATGATGATGCCCCTGCCGGAGTCTGTTGGTCCTTCATTTGCGTCTCCTCAGGATAAGGAGTTGGAAGATATGATTCTACCTCCATTGAAATCATCCTTGAACGTGATATATTTCAAAATGGCTGTTTTGCACTGACAACGGCATTGTTGAACTCAAGTGAAACCCTCCTCTGCTTGTGATTCTTGGTCAGAGTTTAACCCCATCGCCGCGATCTTTTAATTCAGCTCGAAGCAAAAGCAGAGCATGATGGAGATTGAGAGCAAGAGCAGCGTTCAACAAAACTCTCGACGATAGGCGCTGAAAAAATCTTCACACCCAGAATGGGACTTTCCAACCGTGAAAGAGAGAGAGAACTAAAACTCGACGATAGGAATTCAGCGCTTTGCATGCAGCATCTCATTCACAGGAGGTTGAGAATTCACCTCATTCTGATTATGTGTTTGCAACCCAAACTCTAACCGACCAGGTTTTTCCCCTAAAAACTCGACTCTCTGCCTTAATAAGAGATATCTCCCGTGGGTTCTCTTACCGCCAACATGCACAACCATATGCGACCTTCCATGAACAGCAAGCGCAGAGACACCTATTTTTTTTTAATTGTCCTTGCTAGTTCAACTGTATCGTGAGAATGCTTGAGAAGTCGAATCTTACATGTAATTGGTGCGTCCATATTCCTCTTCAAGGTAGTCAAAATATCATGAATGAGCTCTTGTTTGCTCAGTAGTGCAGCCCCCATGCCTCCACTCAAAGAAAATGACCTTGGGCATCCCATATTAATATCTACTACAGCAACATCTTTACACACTATCTCTGCAGCACGTAGAGCCCTCACGGCATCAGAAGTACCCATTTGAAAGACTATCTGATTCCGTTCTTGCTTGCAGGGTCTAAAAACAATGTTCTCTGTTCCTTTCTCCACAAAATCTATGGAACCAATGCGCTCGTTTATTCTCCGCTCGCATTTGAGTAATTTGTGGTCAATAATCTCCTCTCCATATGTTATATCGGCACCATACTGAGCAGCAAACAACCTCAAAGGCAGCGTCCCAACTCGAACCATAGGAGCGAGAACATGCTTGTTCCCGTACTCCATATTCCCAGAAGGAGACGCCGCGAGGAATGAGCTGCTGCTGCTGCCACCACCGCTCTAGCTATGTCTTATGTAGTTTTTTTTTTTTTATGAAAAATCTAGCACCCCACCCTGGACTCCTGAATCTTCAGAGGAAGCCCCCTGTCCGAGCTCTAGGTTGAGCTCGTTTTCCTTCTTTTTTTTTTTTTTTTTTTTTTTTTTTTTTTTTAAGTTTGACCCTCTTCTCCTTCAGAACTCTCGGTCCCCTTCCGCTCTCAGAGAAGCACTACGCAAGCTTTAGCAACAATTGGATCATTTGCTGAAGGTTGGGCTTGCCAGGTCCCATCAAGCTCTTTCATATATGTCTTCTATCAGATGCAAAGTAACGTAGAAATATTGGAGCATGCATATGCAGAAGAACCTAACTCTGATACTCAGGAAATAGCTGAAACTAGGGTCGTGTAGTTTCTGAAAAACATGGCCCTCCCACATGTGGGCTCGATTCCAGAATAATAAGGCATCAAAATGGAGCCCTCGAGTTCACCATGGTTCATTTTGCCATGGAAACAAAGATGGTAAGAAGAAATACTTTCTCTTCGACCTCTCTGCTCAATCTGATATTGCTAATCGCTCTTCTCTCAGGCCTCTCGTTTCTGTGCAGGGTTCTCGGTTCACCAGCTTTTCTTTCCCTCCGTCTGGTATCCTCTCTCTCTCTCTCTCTCTCTCTCTCTCTCTCTCTCTCTCTCTTTTGTGTTTCTGTAGAGCTCCCATCCCTGCTCAATGAGACCTGCCCTCTCCTTCGAACAAAGACGATGGTTTTTTTTTTTTTTATACCAAGGGCCCCCGACGCAAGTGGTCTTTTTTTTTTCTCATGATGGCCATGTATCATTATCTCCACTCACCATTTTTCTTTTTGACCTTCAACAACCCCTCGCTTTTGTGGCCAACAAATGTTTGCTCCCTTTCGGTGAGCTTTTCTTTTCTCTCTTTTGTCCATAGACTTGACTGCAAGGATATGAATTCCCTCCATTCCAACGGGTTCTCCATGTCATATTTTCCCTGGTATCCTAATGCAACCAAAAGCCGGTCGGCGACAAACTTTATGTATTGGCTCATTAGACTTGAGTTCATGCCAATTAATGTGCATGGGAGTGCCTCACAGACAAAATGGATCTCTATTTCAACTGCTTCTTGAACAATTTTATGAACCTTTTCTTGATGGAGTTGCTTCTGCAAGAAACTGTATAGAAGGCAAGCAAAGTCACAATGGAGGCCCTCATCTCTAGAAATGAGCTTATTTGAAAATGTTAGACCTGTCATCATTCCCCTCTTTTTTTTTTTTAAAGTGAATTTGCATTCATATCATAAAAAAAAAAATAGTAACGCAGAAAATCCGACCACTATGAAGTGTATAGACCAGGGAGCCCTCCAGTATACAGCGAGATATGAGGCCATTTTGTAATCTTACACGATGAGTACAACACTTCGAGTAATCTCCACAGATGTGATCGTCAATTGAAAATAACACAGAAAGGATAGATCTCCAATCTATCATTCCTGTTGTTGGATAATCACTAGCATGTGGTAGGAGTAGATAATCAACATTAGGAGCTCTCACCAAATTTAAACCATCTAATATTTCCCTCAGTTTAGTCGTATTGTGATATAAAAGCACACTGAGAAGAGTTATTTGGAATCTCCTGCAGAGTAGCACCTGCTGCTCATCAAGATGAATCTCTCTCACGTACCTCACGTTCACCAACAACAATCCCCTGGAAACTTCTAATTCAAAAGGCATACCACAAATATTAGCTTCCAACTCACTTAACGTGGCAAGAACAATATCTTGAACTGTTACATCATAGTTGAAGTTCTGCCTCAACTCAATCACGTAGCAATGATACAGTGTCTTGGACTTATCGGACAGATGATTGACCAGCTCAGGAGGGAAGTAAGCAGGTTGGTCTTCATTATGGGATTCATTGCCAACTACAGGGGCATTAGCTTCCTCCATAGCAATAGCAAGGATAAGATTGTCTGTCAAAGCACCAATCATGTGAAGTTGTTTGCATGCTTCCAAACATGCCATTTGCTTCAGCGTCTTAAGATGGCCTTGGACAGCATTGGATTCCCTTCTTTTTTCCTTCTGCCCCCACCATTCTGGCGTGGATGTGATAGCTTCCCCTCCAAGCTCTCTCTCGTGGAAAATTCTGTCCTGGTCCCTCTCTGCTTTTTCTTTTTTTAATCACCGAAAGTCCCCCAACTCCAAATTGTCCTCCACGAGCTCCATGATAATGGCCGTCCATGTGTCAACCCCTTCTCTCTTCTTTTATAATGTTGTATGTCTCACGTTTGTTGGTTAAAGATGAGATGATGATGATGAGAAGTTTATTGGAACTGCATTATTAACATCTGTTGTTGCTGTGCTAGTGATCGAAGATCCACCTGATGACACGTTGACTAATGAACTCCCTTTGATTGAAGGAACATTAGACAATGTAGAAGGCTGAATGGAAGATGAATTGTCCAGTGACTCTAATGGAGATGACGTTGATTTAAATGAGGTTGAAAATGATAGTGATCCACCAGGAAAGCCTTTGCCTATTACCAGATGCTCATGTGGAATTTTTTTAGGATGAGAATTGGACACAGGAGCACAAGGGGTGGCAGCCAGCAGTGGGTCCTCATTCCTTCGGGAGCTTTCAGTTATGGACCCATGCTTCACATTTCCACTTGTTGGCTCAACAAGAACAGTCTCTTTAGTACTCAAACTAAAAGTCTCACTAGATTTTTCAAGAGTCTGCACGGATGATTTTATGGAGATAGCTGGAGTCTGATGAATATTGGTGTCTCCTGTTGGATGGAAATTAATCCCGACGTGAAGTCGAAGAGACGCCACCAATCCACCATATCATCTTGGAAATTGTTCCTGAGTAGTGGAAGTTTTTTTATTCAGGAGTTAGTTCGGGTTGTGCGTTTTTCTGTTTTAATTGTCCATTTACTTTCTGGTTAGTTTATAGGCTATTTAAGTGTATTTGTCTTTACGTAGTTGAACATCCCTTTCATACAAGATTTTCCTTCCAAAGAAAAGGAAGAGTTTTTTTTCTCTCCACCGTCTCCTGTGTTGTCAACTTACTACGGGGGGAAGGGGACGTGCGTCGACTTTCTTTTCGTTGGTCAACTTTCGGGGACCTGTCGATTTCTAACATCTCCTACCATTGTGGGCTTGATCTGATCACCGAAAACTGGTTTTGAGTTGTCAACAATAGTCTCGCCAGTATAATTTTCTGCAGCAAGATTGTTTTTTACTGCTACTCATACTCCTCTTTTTGGTTTGTCCATCAATAAGTGATGCTTGGGATGCAGACAAGGAGTAACTAAAGATACTGCCTTTTTGTGCCCCCGGAACCATCGATCCTGAGGTTCCATCAACTTATTTGAAAGGACTAGATGGGCTCTTAGATGCCTTTTCACCAGAAATCTCGTACAAGGCATTAACTCTTGCTTTTTCTCACTTGCCGTATTGAACTCAATTCCCCATCGTCGATGCAAAATGCAATATAGAAAAAAATAAAATAAATATGCAATGTATGAAGAAATATTTTTTTGGTGAAAATTAATTCTCAATTTTGCGTAATATGAATGAAAAAATAAAAAGAAAAATAAAAATTTAGGTGTCAACAGGCAATTGATGAATGAAATACTTTTAGAATTTTCGAAAATATTACATCATGCGACGAATATATTTCAAAGATAGATATGCAATCAATCAATTCAAATCAAAACAAGAAAGTGAATATGCCAATCAATTCAAAGAAGAAAGTGGATCTATCAATCAAATTTTTGGAAAGCGTTAGCAAATATTCAAGTTAATCTTTAATCCGTAATCATACGGTTAACGATTAAACTTAAATCCTTACTAATTGAGCATTTCATCAATAATCATAAAGATGGACTTTCTCGATCGTATGGTAAATTGTGGATTATGAAATAAAATTTCCTAATCAAAACCTATATTTTTAAAAAGATATCCACTTTGATGCAAGATATGCAAAATATAACCAAATAGACAAGTGAATATACCAAAGTTCGAGATGAGAAATTTACCTTGTTCTTCAAGTATTCACTTTCCAAACTTGAACCTTGCTAAAAAAAAAAAACTTGCACACCAAGCTTCCAGGGATGGTCTAGCAGGTTATGGAATTTTGCACTTAGTTCGTAGGGCAAGACTTGAGCCGATTCGAGATATAAACACCATTGGACATCAAGCTTCAGATACCAAATTGCAGCAAACTAAGCTTTGAACAACAACATATTCTAGCACCAAACGGCAAGGAATTTGAATGCCAAATTGCAGTAGAAACGAGCACCGAACGGAAGCCAAACAGCAGCAAAATCAGCACTGAATAACAGCTGGAACGGTTTGGACAGCAGCTCCAAAACAGCACAGTAAAAGTTGGGAACGACACAATAATAAGTAGCGACTAAGAGTAATCACAAGATGGAAACAGGTCTTTGAGCAGCGCCATCGAGGTCTATGGCACCAAGGATGAAGGACCACCACCCAAAATCAAAACCTCTGTTGCCTCACATGTATTCTCTCTAAGTTACTGAATTTCGTAGAAGAATTCCCCCACTAAAAAATTGTCGCCTGAGTCTTTATATAGGCAAAGAACGACTTGAATTTTTAAAGAAAGGAAATCACAAATCTTCTTCTTTCTTTTTCCATTGCACGCAATGTTTTCTTTCAAAGATTTCCCTATTCATGCTAGTGCGCTTATGGATATGTGAAAATATATTGCCCAAACATATCCCCATGCAATATTATCTTTTTTTTTCAAATCTCCAATCCGAGACTTCCCTTTGTCATGATATCCAAGATATATTTGTTGATTTTCTCATCAAATGGATATTCATTGTCACCAATTTTCAAACATTAAAGGATAATGGACTCGTTCGATTTCTCTTTCACCATGGGCTCAGTCTAGTTCATTTTAGCTCGTTTGCCGCTGATCCAATGCAATGAAATTGTATCATAAATGAAAAAAAAGAATGCAACTATGAGAACTAAATATTTTTTTCTAGGGACTGGGGTTGATCCCTAATTTTCTATGCAACAAATGAATAAATACAAAATTAAAATTTAGGTTTCAACACATACCAGTAGCTAATCAAGCATAGTTAGTCAACATTCCTAGAATATAAAAGAAAAGACGAGCAAGAAGTGCCAGGAAGGCAGCCCAAACGCCATATTCACCCTGCAAAACTCAAATCACCAGAGTTTTACCAAGGATGTACTCTGAAGAGCATTACAGATCAAGTATTTTGCAAATTCGCTCATAACATGATACTAGGGCAGGGACAGACCTTGTGCTCCATCAAAAGGACGTATACTTAGGCACAGATCTGTCATTTCCATCAAGAAGTTTCCGCCGGAACAAGTCCACTGCCACTCTATGAAGGATAATCCTGGCCAAATAATAGCATGGTCGTGAAGAAGGTCAGCACTATATATGAGAGATAATCGTCACCCATGGAATGATACTGGATGGTGCTTGCAGAGCAAAGAATAGAACAAGAAAGGACTCCTGAACAATCTTCACGAGGAAATATAAGAAATGCTGTCCAATCTTGACGAGAAGAAAAGTAGCACCAGGAAGGAACCAATTAAGACTTCAAAGCTTCTTCATGGACCATCAAAAGAATTGGCATAAAAAAAAAGAGACTGGTCCATTGAACGGACCATAAAACTAGAGGTTGCTGCATTTCTCAAGAAATTTTAGTGAAGAAAAGAAGGCTGTTAGATCATTTTCTGCATACCCTTGCGTCCAATTTGCTGCAACAAATTTGAAAAGAAAAGAAAACAAAGAATTGTGCATAGAAATCCAAAATTACTTTGCGAGTTCACGCAATTACAAGTCTCAGCAACAAGTCGGCAACATTCAGATCGAATGTCACATTTGGAACGGACTGGTGACTCCATTTTTCAGATTGGAATACTTCTTACAACTCAGACCATCCCATGAACCATCTCAACAACACCTAATGCAATATCGGAATTGAATCATAAACTGTCACTAACTATGAAATTGCTAGTGCGGGGATATAATTAGGCTTAATGGGCAATTTTGTACCATATGGCTACCAAACGATAGGCTAATTCATTTCTCCTTTGGAGAAAGACTCTAAACTAAAAAACTATGAGATCGGGAAAATTATGTAAAAGCAAATTAGTTCACAATTTCCATCTTGGAGAGATATAAAAGCAGTTATTAATACTACTTATGTTAACATTGGAATTATAAGTAAATCTGATTTATTGATTAAGGCACTATTGATTTCTCTGTTATCAGATTTGAATCATATCCCTCGATAAAAAGGGACTTTGCTTACTAATAAATGTAGTGAACATATCAAAGTATAATAGTATCAACCTAATGATTTCTCCATTAAGGTGGTGTCGGCTGGGTCTCCCTCATGTGGGGGGGCCAGCAATATTATTTTGTATTTTTTAAAAGGTAATAGTGGAGACAAGAATAATTAGATAATTGATGAGGGAAAAAAAAGTCAAAAAAAAAGAGAGGTGTGTGCGTGTGAGTTTTTCGTCGGAAGAAGAAAGGGAGAAAAGTGAGTGTTCTTACAGAGGACTCACAGAGAGTCTGCGAGGAAGAAGAGAGGAAGAGAAAGAATCTTGCAGTCCAAATTTGAGGGCCTAACATTGTCGGAATTAGCTCAAATTTGGATATGTTGTTCGTGAGGCCGAGATCTACGTGTTGATGGTTCTCGTTTGCTGAGATTCTCCTCTGAATTCTCCAATCGCGGTTAGGGTTTTCTCACCTCTTGTGTATTATTTCACCTTTGTAATGATGAAATATTATTGTAATATTGATGTATGTCGCGACCCTCCCGAGATTTCCTTTACCGGGGTCTCGAGGGAGCTAATGGATTGCTCGGCCCGTTTCGAAATATCTGGGCTTCGCGCGGGCCCTCCCAGGCCCATACCAAATCGCGTCAGGAAAGATTTCAAATCGAGGTCGACCTTAGTGTGGTCGGGTGACATGTGCTCAGTGTGCATGCCATTGGAGTCGCCACCAGTCATTCTTTGGAGGGTATGACTGGAAACCCTATCGAACGATTGGGAGGATCGCTCGATTCTGCGAAAACCAGAGATATAGATTCGGGGACTTAGTTACGCCGATATTTCTATCGACGCCCTTTCGTACCTATGTTGAGTGATTTTCTTAATCTAAGGAGTTCATGCAGGCGAGATAGGGTAAGGTAGGCTCTGAAAGTCTAAAGGGTTCGTGCAAACGGGAGTATCTTTCCTATCAATCACAATCATAGAAATAAATGCGCAATCAAGGAATCAATTCATAGAGAAATCACATCCAAACCAGTCAAAACTAGCCTAGGGGAGCCTTAGGAAGGCCTAGAAAACATGTCAATTGGGTTCAGGGGTGATTTGGAATGGTTTGGGTCAGATTGACCAAAGGGGCAAAATGGTCATTTTGGAAGGCTCGGGAATTCGAGAATGTGGAAATAGGTCAAACCAGTTGAATGTGGCTTTTCCCTAATTTCCACAATTTTTGAGGATTTTTCTGAATTTTTAAAGATTTTTCTGAAATTTTTTAGAATTTTCTAAGACTTTCTGGGTATTTTCCTATTTTTTGAAACATTTTCTATATTTTCTAGGATTTTTGTTTCAATTATCTAAAACTTCTCCTATATTTTCCAAACATTTTCTATATTTTCTAACATATTTTTTTTAAATTTTTCTAAAGTTTTTATGATTTTTATGATTTTTTATGATTTTTTTATTTAATAATTGTCTATTTTCGGAATTTCCTAATTTTTCTAAGATTTTTTAGAATTTTTTTTTGTATTATATATTGTTTATTTATTTATTTGTTTATTATTATTATTATATTTTTTATGATTTTCTTTTCGGTTTTTATCTTCATTTGTTATTATTTCTTTTTTTTTTTTTGTTTTATTTTGTTTTATTTTTTTATTGTTTTATTATTATTTATTATATATTTTTGGATTTTATTTACTTTTTAACATTTTCTGAAAATTTCTATTATTATTATTATTGTCATTTATTTTATTATCTATTTTTTTAGAAAATTTTTTTTATTTTTTTATTTTTTTGTGATTTTTTCGGGATTTTTTTTGACTTATTTATTATGTATTTTGGTTTTTATTAATTAATTTTTTTAATATTCCGGACCGGGTCGGGTCGACTCGGCCCATGACCCGAAGGTCCAAACCTAAACCCGAGGACAAAACGACATAGTTTTAGCTTTTATTAATTTTCTATTATTTTTTTTTTTAAAATTTTTTATTAATTTTTCTGAATTTTCTATTATTATTTGTTTTTTTATTGTTTATTATTTATTTATTTTTTTATTAGTTATACGGACCGGGCCAAGGGACCCAGCCCAAGACCCGGCCCGGCCGGAAGGCCTACTATCTCAACCCGTATTAAAACGACGTAGTTTTGCCTATATTTTTGAATTTTCGAATTTTTATTTTATTTCGTCATTCTCCCGCTCATTTTTTAATCTGACGGACGACAACTCGACACGCGTCATCATCTAAGCCGCTCATTACTCATACTAATTCTACGGTTCAGATCAAAACCCTAGACTCAATCACCGCCGTCCGTTATTTATTATTTCTAGAAATGATTTATGAAATTCGGATTAGGATTTTTATTTTCTGAAAATCGTACGATGATGACACGTGGCAGATCTACACCCATTGGATCAAGTTATTATTCTTGGTTAATCTATTGTAACCTTCTGCTGACGCGGCTGCCACGTGGCGAGACACGTGGCGCCACGTCAGCGTTGACCCGGTCAACTTCGTTGACCGAGTCAGTGCTAGCCGGGGAAGACGATGAACAGTGCCATCGGAGGCACTGTTCCGGGCAACGACGTCGCCGGAGATCTATAACAGGTTCCAAAACGCTCGGCTCAAGCGCCAAATCTCACCTAAACTCGCTCTGTTCCTCCTGATCCAACACATATACACGATTTCGCACAAGAGAACAGCCATAGAACTAAACTACTCAGCTTCGACCGTAACCTATTCTCCGGTGAAGTCGCGTCTTAACCATTTCTAACGTTAGGAATGCTAACCTAATCCACCATACAGCATCTCAAGAGGATAAAAGGACTCACCTGACCGAGGACGAAACTCCAGGACACTCGGAGCAGCTTACAGAGGCCATGGAGTATACTCGGGTTTAGTGGTCGACTCGGTGGTTTTATGCAAGGAAATGCAAAATGAGGGCAGGGAGAGGAGTCAGGAAGGACACAAGAACTTGTCGAACCAAAAACAACGAAGCAGGATTGAACAGATCAAGTTTCGCCATGAAAGGAACTCTCAAAAACTCAACAATGGAGCTCACCTTTCCCAGCGGTAAAGCTTCGATTTGGCTTGTTGCAGAAGGTCTCTGAACCTGTGCGAAGCTTATTGATCTGTTTTCAAGCTCTGGATATACTTGACTGCCGTCGACGAAGCCCAAGAAGCTCTCGGCCAAAGCTCCTCCGGCGATCCTCCACTACTGTCGTCCCTCGTCTCTTTTCTCTCTCTCTCTGTGACTTCTGTGTCCTCTCCAAATTCCAGAAAAATTCCTCTCTCTGTGGGTTTTTCGCCCCCCCGTGATTCTTCGTTCGCCGTCCTATTTATGTGCGGCTCCCCTCAAAACCCTCGACAGCTCGCCATTTTTTGTCCTTTACCTACCTCGGATAACCGACGCCCCGCCCGCCGTACGTTTGGTCACATGCGCAAGGCGACAAAAGGGAGATTCGGAGACGAGGGGCGTCGCGGCGACGTCGTTCCAGCGATAGAGAAATCAGTCTGTGCGCCGGTCTCCTGCTCGTGCAAAATGGGAAGATGATGAATAGTGTCGGGTCATGGGTCGGGTCGGCCCGACCCGATGACCCGACCGGCCGGAAAAAGGGCTAAATTGGACCAAAAATTGGCCCTTTTCATGAAATTAAGGCCAAAAATGGGTTTCCCAACACGAATTACATCTAAAAATGAGGTTTTATGAAAATTCCGCTTGAAATTGGACGAAAACCCAAATTTTTTGTTTCGGCCAAATGTTCATTTTTCAAATTAAATTGTCCAAATGGCCGAATTAGGGCAAACCACCACCACCATTGGATTCAGGAGATCAAAATCTAGGGGGTGACGTGGCCTAATTTTCGATTCAGCCCTCAGAGAAATTTTAATTTAATTTTAAGTATTTTTTAAGGACTAAATCGAAAAATTGAAAATTGCAACTTGGTCCTTTTGTGCAAAATTGATCAATTCACCGAGTTTTTGGACTGGATTTTAATTTTAGAAAATATATGGTGGTGACATGACTTCCAAATGCAAAAAAAACCAAAATTACAGAATAAAAACGGAATTTCCAGAATTTTTTTTCAATTAATTTGAAAAGGTGATTTACAAAGCAAACCCCGTTTCCAGATTAATTTTTTCAAAATTTATTTGGCCAAAGTGGAGAGAAAATAAAAATAAAAATATGGACTATTTTTTCGTATTTTTTTGGCCATGTATACTATTTTTTATGAATTTTTTTAGTATTTTCTATTTTCTGGAAAATATTAAAAAATGCGAAAAATATGAAAAATTATTTTTTGTTCAAAATTGGTTCCTTAGGCTAAGCTAGGGCTTCCAAAGTTGATTTTTTATTTTCTCATTTTTTCTTGATTTTTTATGAATTTTTGAAAATAAAATGCCAAAAATACCGAAAATATGAAAAATTATTTTTTGCTCAAAATTGAGTTCCTGGGCTAGGCCGAGGTCCCCAAAGCTGATTTTTTCAATTTTCTGAATCTTTATGGATTTTCTAAAATTTTTCTAAAAATAAAATGGCTAAAAATCAAGTGTCAACAGCTGCCCCTCTTTGAGAGGGTTCTCGTAAGAGATCGCTCTCAAAGACAGGACGACACTTGATGTCTAGCCGACTCTACTGGAAAATGAAAAGTCGCGACATCCACCTCTATTCACCTCTTTGAAAACTCAGGTCCAAATTTCTTTTCTGTTCATTCTAATATCGGAGAAAAGAGAGAGAGGGAGATAGAGATTTAGCTGCGGCTTACCTGCTCGTCCCGCGGCTGTCGTTAACTGCCCAGTTGAAGATGGAATGTGAACCTAAGGAGCTATTATGAGAAACCCCTAAGGTGGTTGAGCTTGGACCCGTATGGTAGGTCAACCCATTAATCTTGACCCCTATGGTAGGTCACCCCATGGCAGCTTCCTAGTGAAAGGACTCTACTGATTAAAATTTGATCATGATTTGACCCGTACGGTAGGTCAGCCCATTGAAATGCCTCTATCAAGGACTTTTGGTGCCTCTATCAAGGACTTTTGTGCCTCTATCAAGGACTTGGGTGCCTATATCAAGGACTTTTGTGCTTTTCTGAGGTCTGGTTTACATCAAAATCTGCAGAAGCTCAAGTTTGAATCATTAGATGATTTCTTATATTTCGAATGTTTCAAAATGAGCCATGTTCTTGTGAGTTACATGGGCTTGCTTCAATAACAGTGACGCGGTACAAGATGGTTATCCAAGGCATCTTATGATGTACATGCATTGCATGAAATCCCTTGCGGGGCTAATCTTTGAGTCGATGAATGAGTTCAATCAGTTTTGTCAACTGGAGGATTTTGTCAGAGAGGACTTCTCACTGGATCAATTTCTGAGGGGTTTCATTTCCTTTCTTTTCTCCTTTTCCAGGAAGATTTATAGGATCACTCAAATTATCGCTCGAAACCCATGTCAAGAATCTCGGGATTATTTGCAGTGAATACAACCTGATCGATCAGAGAAGGTCTTTAACTGGACCGTAATGCAGACTTGGTTAAAGGCTTGCGCAATGAGTGGACATTAAAATCTTGTAAGTAATTTCTTCAGGTCTACAAGTCAAGAACCTTGAAGATCAGATAAGACCAGATTGTACTTACTCCTTTACGCAGTAGCTTCTTGTGTGAAACCCCGTATTGATTTGAAACTTTTCAATCAGGAGAGGCTTTTGAGATAGGTTGTATTGTTGGTTCAAGGTAGGCTTGAGAAGGCCATCTTTAGCATGAGGGATACGATAGATTGGTGATCACCTTTGTGTCATTGCCAATGATCGTAGTCGCTGGAAAGCGAATCTTTTACCTTTGGCCCCATCAGCAGCTTTTGGGTACTCACATTCGCCTAAACTCCCGGCTTTTAATTTTGTCACTTGTTTATCAGCAAATTATTTTGAGTATCTTGGCTTTTGCTTTTGTGAAGGGCTTTGGCCTTGCTTTTACCAGGCATTTTGCTTTTATCAGCCCCATTCGCCTTTTGTGTTTTTACTGTATCCCTTTTTTGACTTTCAGATATTAATGCTCTTTTTCAACAATGGACTTATTGGTCCAAGAACCTTTCCAAGCTAAATGAGAGCAATGGCTCCATTCTCGACTTTACTCTTGTTGGCAAATCATGCACGCTGCCCCAGTATAGGGAGGAGATCACCAATTGGGTTTAGAAATGAAGATTTGGAGGCTCAAATTGGCTCATCAAAGGATAGTAGTGTGTGGGATGAAGGAATGAACTGCTCTCTTTCACTTTGATGTTTCAAATCTCCACGGGGTGCCACCTGAAGTTACCACAAAAAGGTTGATGCAAGTTAGCACAATAAGGTATTATCCAGCTCTCTTCTCCAAGGGGTCAACCAACGAACCTCCAACTTGCCCCCAGTGTGGGGTGGTTCTTGACAGGTTTATTTTTGAATTCTCCTTTATAGGCTCAAATGGGCTTGCAAAGGATCATTGCGTTTAGGATGAAGAAATGAACATGCCTTTCGTCATTTCCGGTCTATGTAATCACTGCAAATGATCCCTACGTTCCTGAACAAAGGTTTTTATCCCACCTTTCCCTTACTCATCTCTCAAGTGTGTAAGGACGTGTTTGGGCGTGGTTTGCCTCTCATATGTTAGGTTACTCCAGTTTGACAGGTCTGACAGTCCTCATTTAAAGATCCACTTTTGTTTCATCAAAATTTGGCATCCATGGGAGACTGCCGTGCATGTAATTTTTAGATTTTCTCGGATAACCTCGAGA
>JAGVVM010002871.1:0-26968 GCA_019149425.1 Psidium friedrichsthalianum
GGAGTACGTGATAATAATGAGACAACACGTGGGTAAATCTTGATTCCCGTTTCCGGGATATTTTCTATATGTAGCTTGTATTACCTGACATTCGACGTCGGAGCTGAGTCGACTTATTTCCCATTCAATCGCGTGCCCAAAATGTTAAAGAAGCTTGAATGGGATAGAGTGAGTGTGAACAAGCCTCGATCTTAGCGACGGGTTTCCGGAAGCCAACGAAAGTCAACTGCATCCTCGGACCCGTAAGCTAAGGGGACGCCAGTTCCATGGGAGGTGGCCATGCAAATTACTTGAGAACAAAGCAAGGACGCTGACCTTGCGAACCAGTTTGAAACCCACGGGAATCGCGATTCTCTCCCCTAAGATGCGTTTGTTTTACTGGAAGAGCTTTTCGTTAATAAGTTTTTCAGGCTTTCACTTGTTTGGTTCGTTGAAAGTACTTAGTCAGCAGCAAAGACGGCATTTACAGCTAAAAAGAACAAGCATAACAAATCTCTTCACAGATATGCTCAATAAATTTCCTCACCTTTCAAATAGAGCTTCACGTGTTTCTCAGTGCACTGCCAAATCAAGGGAAACTAACCATTTTCCTAGAAAATGATTTCCATCAAAAACATTTTTCCTTGTCATGAAATTTTCAGCGAAATAAACACATCATTATTCTCATTCTCCATCCCGCAGTCGCTCAAGCGGGAAGAAAACCTTGCAATACACTAGCACAGTCAAGTCCATAACCAAGAGGAGGGAGAGAGAAGCTATCAATCCTGCAACACTTTCAACATGCAAAACAATGCAAGGCATCATCATTATGGTGTCGAGAAACTATGTCAATTATTTTTCTTATTTAGATTGCAATTTTGTCCATTTTGTAACACCATGTTATTGTCATTCACCTTCACAAGGGTATTTCATGGAATTTATTGAGAAACTTTTGAGGTAGAAATCTTTGTGGGATTTGGTCGTATAAAGTGGAGATTAGAGGATTATGATTGGTAACTTCGTTAACCGTGATCGACCTAACAAATCTAGACAACTAATTCTCCTAATCGGGCCTAATCTATGCCCGAACCTAATAGTCATATGGGTCGGGTTCAATATTCCAATATAGGCTATTTCAATTGGGCCGTAAGGGAATGTATCATTATCAGTCTGTCAATGAGAAAAGTCCGGACCGGAACAATTCATGTTTGTCCTAGTGTTTGGAGTGGATCAAGTACTAACCACTTTTTAGCAGCGGGCCTTTAAACCCAACACTTCGAATTAGGGCATACGATAGGTGCACATATAGTGTCGAAGCGAGTCTTTGAGTTGAGCCGATACTGCATCAACCTTGATCTCAGCTCGATTCGCATATTCACTGCTCAAAACTCAAGTTGAACTCGATTGAGTAATACACTCTGGCTCAAGCTCGGCTCATGTAGAAAATCAAGATGCTTTCATTTCAAAGAGGAGCTTGAAGTCGATTGTGGAAAGCTCATATACCATGAATCAATTGTGGAATTCTGAGGATTTTTGTCTCTTTGTATGACTACCAAATATTTCTTCTACAAAAATAGAAGCTCAGTCATGGTCGAGAGCCTGGCGAGCTTCGTACTAGTGAGCATGAATTTGGACTTGAAATTAGACAAGTTGATGTTGAGGAATCATTGGTCGACCCTGAGCTATTACAAATCTCGTTGGAAGCAATGTTGTATGAACCTCGAGATGGAGCAGATTAGATACATAAAATATGTTCAATTGCTCTTAGCATAAAGTGCATATAATCCCATATCTACTAGTTAGCCCAATTGCTCAGGTTTAAATTCCCTTTGTAGCTAGTCCCACGAAGTTAGTGGGATGTGTCATGAAGCCAAAGTTAACCTATCTAAAATGTGCTTTCGTGTCTTACAGGAGAAACGAAATCATGAGTAGACATACCTCACCAAGAAATGTTGATTGGATAGGGAATCAACTTCATGTATTGGGTTTTCATTGTTACCTTATACGTGCATTGGACATTGATCAATCCAATTATGAGAAGTTTGGGACGGTTTTGGCGCGCACGAAGAGGGTGACAATTTCTGACACAACACAATAACACAATTTCAACAGAACATGCAATTAGCAGAATTAGATTATAGCTAATCGTGTGGGGATCAATTCGTGTCAGCCTATGAGACACGATGAACAATGATGTTCTATTTGTGTTTAACCCGCTAGACATGACATCGACCTGTATAGTCAATCTAAACTCACACGTTAGTATTGCTACGGCCTGTACTTAATTCTTTCATACATGATTAGCTAAAAGACCATTTTATCCATGCTTTTCACTATTTAATTTGATGATCATTACCATTTGTAAATAGATTTTGCGGAAAACATTTTTAGTGAGCTAATTTCATGTTAGCTGGTTGGTTCCAAATAATAGTGGGTCAACGCACTCGCATTGACCTGTTATCCAATCATGTTACATGGCTCGTGTCACGTTAGACAGTAAATTCTTTCGTCGTATTTATGTCAAGTAGGTTGATATGATTAACTGGTCGTGCCGTGTTTGGATTTACAGTATCTCATCATGCCAACATGATACAAAAACAATCGGCAAACTCAGATTGCCATACGTCGGCAGGAGCACTGTCACAATGAGTACCAGATCCGCCGCCTTTTTAGGGTAATTACATTATCTGCTTTAATCTATATTATGCACAATGAAGAGAGCATGCGGAAGCTAATCAAACTAAAAATAAGCAGTGGACCATAAAAAAAAAAAAAAAGGACAAGTGCATGCGAAAGGAAAATGGTAGGCACAACACCTAAGGGTTACAACCTACGGAGTTCACTAAAGTTTCTCAATAGGTAATTAACCCCTCCGAAGCGATGGTGTGTTCTCTGTGATTTTCTCTTGAACGTGAGTTTTCTTGTTCGTTCTGGATGAGAAACTGACGTCTCCTTTTAAAAACTGACGTCGTAACCACCTTTTTAAAACTGACGTAGGGGGCTTGGCTTAGATAACCCATTTAAACTGACGTTTGCACCTTATAGATAACTGTCTCCCATCAAAACGGTTATCGGGCGAAACGGTTATCACGTAAAATCAATGTGCGTAATATAACGTTGATGTAATTTAAGGTTGGTATTTTATTAGGTGAGATCAAATTTTATTTATAACAAAAATTGAACAAGCTAATGATCAGATAGGTCAATCCTTAACAAACACACCAGTTATCGCAATATAAGCCATACAAGAGACCATCGTCCCTAAGACGTCCACAGACGAACCATATTCACCTCTAGATGCTTACGGCCCCCACACCTTCCTCGACTAATCTATAGTTCAAGCCTGTCTCGCAAACCTTTAACTATTGAACTACTCCAATTAGTACCCAAGGGATACCATTTAAGTGTTAGGAATAACATGTAACCCATTCCAAGGTTTGTTATGAATCACAAGACCCCAAACCAAATCACCTCATACACAACCAAACTTAAACACCCATTCAATTCATCATTCCATCCGTCAATTCCTCCATTCCAAATCCATAAATCTTACTCCCAAGACATCCATCACGCGAATAGTAATATCTTACAATTAAGCCAATCGGGATCCTTCGTCACCAAGACCGAATTCTAATTCTCTCGGCCACACTAAGTCCACGCCCAATTTGATGACTCCTCCTTCAATTTCTCTAATCTGATGACCAAGAACATCAATTAATTAACAAACGCCACAGTAAGGTAAATCAACGACATAAAAGCCGGACTGACACCTATCTCACTCGGCCACCTCAATCCGCCGTCCAATTCAACAGTCCATTTACCAATTCCACTTGCCCGACACTCAAGGACATCAACCTTGTCAACGAATGCGACATACATTAAAGATAGACAACTTGCTAGCTAAATCAAATAATCCAAAAGTTGATGAGTTAGAATTCTACTTGCTTTGACTCTGTGCGCAAAACAACCTCGAGAGGTGCCGCACGATTACTAGCTCAAGCTCATATTGATTCCTCACACGAATCGACCACAACCCTGCGCCGACCTTGAGCTTCACCTTGTCATTCCCACACGCAAGAACCTCTACGGCTCATCGCCGCAACTCCCAAGCTTGTTTCTGTTGAAGTTGTTGTTGTTGTCCTATATCGATTGTAAATAGATCATATGTGCTTTTTATATTCATGTAGTCTCCCTCTACCTATAAATTTAAACTTTCGAGTTGAACTTTCTAACATGATATTAGAGCCAATGTTATTTCTTTTCATGTATGTGGGTCCACCCCTCATTATTCAATTTTCACGTGTCACGTAATACGACTTGCGCGTGAGAATGAGTGTTGAAGTTGTTATTGTTATCCCACATCGATTGTGAATATGTCATATATGCTCTTTATATTCATGTGGTCTTCCCACATCTATAAGCTTAAACTTAAACTTTTGGGTTGGGCTTTTTAACAGTTTTCTTATATACAAGCACAACAAGAGGAGTTCGAACGAGCGACAGTGGGGGCGAGGGAGCTTCACGAGACTCAGGCAATTTGAAGATCTAGAAAAAGGATGAAGTGGTAATGAAGATTAAGAGAAGGTGGTGATGATGATATGAGAGAGAGAAGAAAGAGGGGGGGGGGGAGCGGGGTGATGGTGGGACGGTGAAAACAAAGAAGAGAGAAATGAGAGGGGAGGGGAAGAAGAAAGAAGTGGAAGATTCTTTGGTGAGAAGAAATGTCATTTTGTTTTGTTTTTTTTTTTTTTGGAAGGAGAGGTGGGGAGGGGGTTGGCGAAGGTATCAATAGAAAAATAAGAAGGGAGAGGATGGTGGAGGTACGTGGAGGGTGAGGGTTAATTAAAATGCCCTTCGCGGTTTAACCGCGATCCAAGTATTACGTCAGGATCAATTTCGTACAACAAAATTTCCCTAATGTGTTGGGAAAAGCTGCAGATAAATTCACCCTTGACTGAACCTGTGAGAAATCGAATCAAATACAATAAATGGAAATAGAAAAATCAAAAGAAAAATAATACAAGAATTTTTATGTTGAAAACTCTTTCAATGTGAAGTATAAAAATCACGAGAGTCCACCCAAACCTCTACTATTGGTAGTTTAGGTGCAAAACCTCACAAATTTCAACAACAAGGAAATTCCAAAACTATAAGTGAAGATCAAGCATCAATATCACTTTTAACGAGAGAAACGGATAAAAACACCCTCAAAAAACGTGATCTGATACCACCCACAAAATCTGCAGTAGAAACGTTGAAAACACAATCCAACCGTTAGAATTAAGAACAATAAGTCTCGAAGCCACTGACAAAATTTCCGCTGGATTGGACCATAGATGGACTTCTTATCATCGAGTTGATAGCCGTTGAACAGATTCATTTTTCCCAAAAAAACTGCTACTGTCCCACGTCTAAGCTGCTACTGTTTTTCACATTTGTGGTGCTGATGTGTTACCCTAAATGCAGCAGCCCCTTCTCCAACATAATAAAAGTCGAGAACTTACTCAAATGGACTGGACCGGCCTAAATGGCCCAACATAATGATCCAATAAAATTGTCGTGCCTCAAACACATTAGCAAGCTAATAATCTTTTGCGTCTAAACATTATATTTTTCCCAAATTTTCATTCGCTAAAATCCAAGTCCGACAAATACTATTCCGTTCGTAAAATCCAGGCCATCACAAGCACACTACGCCTCTCCAATCCACTGGTTTGGCAGAAGCATTTATGCAGGATTCATCAGATTTTCAATTATTGCTTTTCCTAGCCTTTGTTCTAGATTGAGGAAGATGACCAACAAATGTAGTCAGCACCAACCATGGGGTGTGGACTGAAAGATCACAAATTGATAAGTTTTACCAAAATTTGGATCACATGGAAGGATTCATTAGTGTATCTTGACCCAGACAAATGGCCTCATAACCATTCATCAACCAAAATTGATTAATTTAAAGGTTCGATTAATTCACAAAAAATAAATGATTTGAAAAACATTTTTTCCTAAAAATTGATTAAATCTATCAATATTGTGAAGTCATTAAAGTCGAAATTAGCAATTAAATAGCAAAGAAATGAGGTCCGAGAGGCCCAAAAATCTTCAGTCTTTTCCCTGGATATGAAGTTGCGAAACATAGTACTAACTTCCCAAGCTTGTAACTTTACATCGAATTTTCATGAGCACTATATACTTACACTCAGTACCGAGTGACCCGGGCCGAGATCTTTCGCCGGCCCCTCTCGATCTGTTGCTGTTTACACTGAACATGAGCATTTCAGTGCAAACTTAATGTTGAAAAATAGAAAGAGAGAAAATTAGAACTGGAATAGATTTCCTCATGCCTCGAAGTGGCTCACTTAAGTGCTATAGCAGTATAGAGAGAGAGGGAGAGAAAATTCCCCGTAATTTCTCCTCAATAACACATTACATAATTAAGCAAATTCCTCTGGAGAGATACAGCAAGCTCTCTACCTCTTGTTGGAAGGGGTGATCTTGATGACCAGACCCGGGAAGACGTCGTCCGGTCGTGGATGTGCGGGTTCCGTTCGACGATGTACGGGTCCCCGCACTTAATCCCGATGGTTTGCAGGGTCTCGCCTTCTCGGACCAAATAGATCTCGTCGCACGGCCTGTTCAAGTCTTGATTCTTCTGTCGGATCACAGCCCCTAACTCAGCCAGCGACGGCTCGCCCGGGTCGCAGCAACTCAGCGCCAGCATCAGCGCCACGAGCAGCGTGCAGTACCACGATATCCTCTCCGCCATCGCCGTCGATGAAGAAACGCAAGCCATGATCGCTCAACAATTTAGGAAGACGAAGCTTTTCTTTTTGGTTGTGGAAATATTCTCTGCATGCAAAAAACAGATTGAAGCATCTGATGAGATCCGAACCTATATATATACACACAAAATTATGAGAGAGAGAGAGAATGGGGGCATAAATGCCTTTTTCCCCTTGGAATAATTAATGCTAATTTTATGTATGCCGACCGAATACGAAATTCGTGTGTCCAGGCTCCGTCTGTTTCGCGAAAAATAAAAAATTTAAAAATCATTTTCCCTAAAAATAATTGCATGTATCCCTTAAAGTAATCGGTTAACGAAAAATATTTTCGTTACCGACAAAAATTTATGGCTTAATATTTTCGTGGACAACGAAAAATATTTTTCATTCGTTCATTCATTCTTGCAAACGATATAAACAGTCATTTTTTTAGGAAAATATTTAGCAAACCATTCATTTTTTACGAAATAAACAGAGCCTAAAATATGAAATCAGTTTTTACTAAGTATTAAATATGTTCCTTTCAATTTTTTTTTTTTTGGTTATCATTCATTGTCTCTCTTTTCTTTCTTTTTTTTTTTTTTTTTTCGGGTGGAGGTTGGCGGGAGTTGAAACGGCTCCTTACCGGTGGAGGGTTAGGTTACTGTCCACGGCAGCGCATTGAAACATAAGAACAAGAAAAACAAAGATTAGGTTTAACTGCTTTAATTTAATGGATTTGGTCTTTCGATCTTGACTCCATCTCGTATTCGGAATTAGTCTTAGCCCCATTAATATTTCATGTCGACCCCTATTTTTTTATGTTTTATTTTCTGGGTCTGTATCTCCCCCTTAGATCTTGAGTATGAATGTCAGAAAATATCGTTCGACTTTTGAAAACACAAATGTAGTTGTCCTTCTTCTTCCCCGCAAGTCTTCATGTGTTGACTTCAACTCATGGATGACCCGGTCACAGTTGGTTTATGAGTGAATTAATTAAGTCAACCCTCCCACACTAAAATAAATAAATAAATAACTAGGTCAACCCCAAGAAATGGCTCTTTCTAGTAGCCTGTAATCAATTTTTTTTATTTTTTATTTTTTGAACGCGGCCTGTGATCAATTCTCAGTCCTATAAATCATAAATGTATAATTTTTGAAAATTTGCCAAAAAAAAAACTCTAAACTTATTGCAATTGTGTCAATTCAGTTCTAAACTTTTTTTTTTGTTGATTTTGAGATTGAAAGATTATTTTGTAAGAAATTATGGGGCAAAATACTTGTGGGTTATTTGATGTAATCGGAAATTGAGAAATATTGAGAGTGTTCGAGTGACTCAAGTATGATTTGTAATTTTTTGTTGTATCGCTTGATCTATAGTGGAATTCATTGCGGCTCTACCCGTGAACATAAGCCTCTACGATCGAATCATGTAAATACTTGTGGGTTATTTGATCGCTTACTTCCGCAACAGAATTGATGGTCTTAAAGATGGGGTCAACATCGCAGAAGGAGAGAGTGCAGGATTGTTGGCAATGAGGCCATGGCTAGGTCGACTCCGTCTTAGGGACTGTGTAGTGGTGGTGGTTCTTGGAACAAAGGGAGAGGAGTTTCTTCTTTCTAGGTGGAATCTGGGTTTGAGGTTGGATTTGGATTCATATGGTTTGTAAAGGGGGCTTTTGATCTGCCAAATCAGCGCCAAGGCGAGGGAAGGGGGACACCTTGCCAAATCCATGCTAGCAAGGCTCAGTCATGGCAAGGGCTAGCCTCACTATCACTGGACGGCTCGCTAGTCATTGCCTAGTGGCCGATCAAAGGAATGAGAAGAAGAAAGAAGGGAAAAAAAAAAAAAAAAAAATTATTAAAATATTATATTGCTAGATGGCCGGTGTTGGACGAAATCCACACCAGCACCGACCGGCCAAATTTGGCCAGATGGACTGAATTGGCACAGCTACAAAAGGTTTGGAAATGAATCAGCAAAAGGGAAAAGTTTAGTATTGAATTAGCACAATTGCAATAGGTTTAAGACTTTTTTGGTAATTTTTCCTATAATATCCAGCCCAAATAAATAAACTATAGATCTAAAAAAAAAAATTGGAGTGTCCGTATAGGTTGTGGTTTTTTTGCTTGTTACTTAATCTAAGTATCGAGACGGATGTTTCTTTTTTTCAATTTATTTTCGAAATTTTGAAAGACCTAAAACTTTTACAATAAACTTTAAGATTACACGGTTTGTGGATTTAGAATTCATCTCGCCTACGATGGATGTGGGAGGGAATTTTAATCCATTGATTTTGAACAAAGAGAACTCTTAGCAAATCCCATCTTGCGAAGGAGGAGCTTCACATCGTGCCATTATCTTATCATAGACTAACTCGTAGTTTTGGAAGAAGTAATCATTTTGCAGGATCTCCTTTTGTTTCATGAACAAGGAATCCTCAAGTACATTTTCATTCCAAGGGATATCATTCTTGGGAATTGATTGAATGGCTAATTTTTTTTGCCTTTCATGAACGAATCCTTGTCATCGGTGGTAGTGGCTGGCAATCAAAGATCCACGGCAGGCGACTACCAGCGGTGAGGGGCAACTGGAGACCGGCAACAGAGGAGTGTGGCGGCGATGGTGCCGGAAGTGGGGTTTCGATGGTTTTGTGATGATTGGACATGTAGAACTGAGATTCTCAAAACTGTCTGTCGTTAGATGATTCAATTTCACAGTTTCCGAGGGATTCCATTCCACACGGGATCGAAATCCACATTTTGAATTTCCCCGCCGAACCAAATAAGGAAATGTTTGATCTTAGAGATGACATTTCAACCAAGCCATTGTTTTGTCTGAGTGAGGTTAGGTGGAGAAATTTCTACGCCAGTGATGATTTGTGTCCCTGAGGTTCCTTGCTTACATCATGAAAATTCACAAGAACGGTATAATGATTTCGATCCGAAAATGAAATTCTACTTTAACTGTGATTGCAAACGGTAATGGCCCCCAGAGAATGGAGATAGTGACAGCAACTCCCGTATCATAAACAGAATGTTTCCGCAACTTTATATGCTGGTAATTCCCGGTGGTGGTCATATATTCATCAAGCGGTTTGGCAAGAAGTTTGGAATCCTTGGACGAGATAGATAGAGGAACCCGAAGAACATTAGAACCTGAAGAACATTAGAAGAACCAAATGAAAATGAAAATGTAAACGAGGATTTCCTAAGTGAGAATTGAGGAAAGAGAACATCTTCTTTGTTTATGCCGCTTTGGAGATGTATTACAGCTTTCTCGTTTCATAAAGGGAAATTCCAAAAAATGGCCCGAAGTCCTCTCAAATTCTCTAATAAGGGCCCAAAGTGAACTTTATTTCAAATAAGGGCCTGAAGTGGCCATAAAGTTTCAAAAAAAGGTCTGGCTTAAAGGGCATTTTCGTCGTTTTCCATTTTGATTTTGGCTTAAAGGCATTTTCATCGTTTTCCATTTTGATTTTTTATGTTTTTTTTTTCTTTTTTTCTTTTCCTCAAAAATCGAAAAACAATAAACAAATCAAAAAAAAATAAAACCAGCAAACACAAGCTGGAGGGGCACCCCCTCCCGCCTATGGCCGTCAGCCCACCGTTGGTTGGGGGTCGGCGAGTGGGTGGCAAAGGCCGGCGACCTCGCCGACCCGAGGCGAGGGTGTCTGGCCCTCGCCAAAATCGAGAGAGGATCGACCCTCCCCCCGATTTGGGCGAGGATCGGTGCTCTCACCGTCGAGGTTCCTCACCCGTCACCGCCAGTCTGTGGACAAGAGCTCGCCCACGATCTCACAGTGTGCCCATGGTGGTGGCTAGGTGGAGCAACGATTTGCCCCTGGAGTCCAGCTAGGAGGCGAGCCTGGGGGTGCGGCTCAGCAGCTCCCGAACGGGTCGGCGTGGCCGAGCAAGGAGGCCACATGGAGGGCGTCTCGGAGACGATGATCTTGTCGAGGACGAGAGGGTCTTGCTCAGCAAGTCCAAGAGGCCGAGACAATCGCCGTTCTGGAGGACGAGAGCTTCTTGAGCTCTCCAAGAGGGCCGCTCGTCCTACGGCCTCCAAGAGCTTCTCTCTCTCCGTCTCTCTCTCTCTCTCTCTCTCTCTCTCTCTCTCTCTCTCTCTCTCTCTCTCTCTCTGCTTGTCGGGGCGAGGCCATCAAGGTTAGCCCTTGGCTCGTCAGGGCGAGGCCGACGATGGAGGGGATGATGAACAGTGCCTCTGGAATGAGGTGAAGAACAATGAACAGTACATCTTTTGAACAAACGAAAAAAAGAAAAGAAAAGAAAAGAAAATAAAAAAAAGGAAATGACAAAAATATCCTTGATCAGGCCCTTTTTTGAAATAAAAATAACACTTCAGGCCCTTATTTGAAACGTGATTCACTTTGGATCCTTATTTGAAAAAATAAAAGCACTTCGGGCCCTTAAAACGAATTTTCCCTTTTATAAAAGATATCTTGATGCAACAGACAACCTCATCTACATTGACCGTCCAAGAACTGAGAAAGGAGAAGATCGATCAGGGGTTACTCGAGTTCCATGTATTCCAAATGTCAGTCAAATCACTGTACATTAAGCCATCAACAGAAACAGAGAAAACAAAATTCAGCTGATATATAGATACCTCTTCAGAATCTGATCTGTCAATCTATGGCCCACAAAGATTCAATGTGCCTCGACCCTCAGAATTCACCTCCGTAAGCAAATGGACCGAAGGGAACTAGTGACTCAAAATGACACGATCACAAGGGAAATTTCTGGAAAATGTGAATGGAATTCGTGTTAACAAACAGATTTGATATGAGCTTTTGAAGGAAAGATAGTCCTAAAACTATCACAAACATAACATGGACACCGTCGCACTTGACATGCCAATCTCTGTAGAATGTTCGCCTTTCTGACAATTTGAGCATGCTTTCCCTCGGATAGCCTCGAAATCAAGAGGTCAGCATCTAAAACTACCGTTAAGGATAAAAAATTTCAGAAAACAGATATTTCAGACAAAATTTTAGGAGTCACAAAAGCAATTATGTGGTTTCACTGGGTTGTAATGTTTCTCCTCTCAACACATTTTTTGGCCCTGCAAGTAAACAAAATACTAGCTGCTTCTTGATTCCCAGGAATCTCAAGTGATCATAGGAGGCATTCAGGGACCCAGTAAACAATCAGCTAGCCAGGATAATCAAGTAGAGCCTTGAAGATTTAGTAGGAGAATATATATAATAAGCACACAGAGAGAAGTTCGTATGCAGCCATGGCAATTTGTAGCTGATCTGTGATCCTAGAATCAACTTTGAAGCCTCTGAATTGTCCATTGCTGGTAATGCCAAAACACGGTAGTGAAAGCCAGAAATTCTGACCCTTGACCTGGCACGGTGAATTTGAGGCCTCTTTCTGCACCAAACAAATAGGATAGCACCATCCAGTTTCAAGCAAGGGTTTGCCAACACAAATTTGTTGATACATCAATACGTACTAGGAACTTGCAGGAGGGGAGAGAGGAAGAGAGAGGCCAATTACAGTTTCTACTTCCATCAGATCAAAGAAGAAAGCTTTTGTTCGCTTCTGCAGCTGTATTTACATTACCCAACACAGAAAGCGCCTCCAACTAAAACTTTCTTCACCTTGCTTGCATAGGAAGCATCCCTTTCAATTCCTGAAGGAGATGAAACATGGCAGCATGTGAGTAGCAATTGTAATCAGGATCAAAAAGAAAATAGCAATTGTAAGAATGATGCGCTTCAGCATTAGAGATTACTACTTTTGAAGGCCAAGTTTGTCAGCAGTCCAAGAGCAAGGGCAGAAACTAAGTGACTTCGTCAATTAAAAATTCTGGCACAAATTTCCTTTCCACACTTCTCAAAGGAAAACAGAACTTCTGGGCTACCACAAAAAGACAGGCAACAAATTGAGGAACTAAGGACAACATAAAGTGGTCTGATTCTGCAGGTCATCAATCAGAAACAATGGTGCCTGCTAAGACTGGAATTGAATAATTGTAATCATGACGCAAGTCTGACATCCTATCGAAACTTGCATTACCCTTGCACCATTGAGTCCCATTCATTGTCAATTTATTGATTGGGCAAATAAAGACTACCTTCTTTGGAAAAGAAGGTCTTGAGGAAAAAGCAAGAATGAGAAACACTGCAGACGCACCTTAAAGGGTTCAAAGTTAATCCTGACTCTAAACATGATCATAAACTATCATGATGAGAACCACCGCAGACGCACCTTAAAGGGTTCAAAGTTAATCCTGACTATAAAACACAATCATAAACTATCATGACAGTAGAAGAAGACAGTCATCTGATAGGAGCCTTCTCAGATCTCAATTCTAATGGCAAAGTCCTCTAAATCCATGCACTTATAGTGATTCCCACCAACCTTTGTGATGAATAAATTAGGATTCATCAATTTCATCCATTCAGAGAGCATTTTACACCAGGGTATCACATTCATATACAATTCGGCCAGCTGAATATATATGCATTCACAAAAGTCCATGTAGCCATGACGAAGATGACCTCTTTGTCCTCCAAAAACAAGTTAGGACAAAACATTGTCCTTGTTTTGCAGTCAAAAGCTCATATGGTAAATGATTCAGCCCCATCACGCGTCCACTGACTCCACAACATCTTCAAGTAAATATAATTTGAGACATAGATAAATACTGGAGACCTGGCACAATTTGATGAATTTTAGCATGAAAATTTGCTCCCTTGCTTTTAGTAGCGAAAAGATGGATAAATATGCTACTGGACATTTATTAAGACCATCACATATCTTTAAACGGTCATGACCTTTCAGAAAGATGCTAAGCATGTAAAGTATTCCTTATCTAAGCCATTTGACATTCAATTATGAATGGACATGGCATGTAATATATTAGTAAGATCAATCTTTCAATAATACTAGTTAGATGAAGTGAAGATCACATTAGCTTACCAAATGTCATATTCACCTTAAACTTGAAATTTGGTTCTCGGTATGCTTGAACTGTCAGCAACACCCTTGAACTGCATGGAAGCAATTCATCCTTGCCCATCATATAAGCTTCTTTAGTAGATATACTGGAGAGCAGATAACGACATAGATAAATTCAATAAGCATTGATGTCAATCGTCCGCTAGATTCTTAATGAGGATACTGCAACTATGTATTCTGACGACTTAGTCCCACCATCAACCGAGGTAAACGCGAAGAATTTTTTTCATCAACCTCAAAATAATTGATAATATCTTCTGATAGAAGAGTACTGCCTGCACTACATCAAACTTCTTGTTCATGATTAACTGCTCCTTTTATATGTCTCCGCATTTCGACAGACCTGACTCCCTTGTTAATCTCTAAAAGTTAGCTTCTTCTGGACAACTGCTAAAGTTGTCCTCTCCACCCCTGTTACCCCTTTGAGCTAGACAAAGCCTATTCCAAAACAAGTGATCCCATGATCGTTTACAGAAAAGCAATCAAAATGGAATTCACAAAGAGGATAATGACAAAGAGCAGAAAACCAAAACGAAGGGACCAGAATCACACATTCCAACAGTTTAAATTGCTAAGTCAAATCCTAGTACTCAGTTTGTTATAAAGAAATTTGAGGAGACAGCCGGCGCTGTTCTTTGTATCCTCATAATTAAGAAGCCGAAGGTACCAAATCCATGATAAACCCCATAATAGCAACCACTGCAACACATCATCATAAAGAAGGAAAAAGAAAATTGAAAACAGAAAAGATTGTTAGTAGGCACAGGAAAATGAAATTAAAGGCACTCAAGTTAAAGCAATGTCCAGTCTTCAAGACATACGCTATCATTCCTCCATACTTACACTGCAAAGTTTGGAATAGACAATGGCCATGCACAAGTTTGTTGAATAGACAATGCCTCCAGGATTTTCAGTATATTCTAGTATTTTCCCTCTACAACCATCATGATGAAGTTTGACAAAGCAGCTGCCAGAAAATCTGCCTAAAAATTAACTCTCAAATATTTGCACAGCAAGTGCCATGTAATTTACAACCTTTACACTGCATTGCAACAGAACCATACGAAGGGTATACAACTTTACAACAATAAATAGTTGGTGGCCAATTGAAAAATTCAAGGAGAGAAACAACAGGACATGCGTCATTTCTTCTGCTTCTTTTCTATATAGCTCATGTTAATCACCTTCATATCGTGGCAATGAAGTGCTCATCCATTTAAGCTTCTGAGATTCCTCAAAGCAACCCTCACGTTCAAGAAGTCCAATGACTAAGGAGTACAATTCTCCAGATGCCCTCATTTTATTGTCCACTGACATTTGGTTAAAGATTCGGTAAGCATCATCTGCAAATCCAGCTTGGTTGCATATATCTAGTACTGCCTGGAAAGTGAACTCATTTGGAGTAAAACCCTCAGATATCATCTGGTCAAAAAGACTAATCGCGTCATGATACATGTGATTACTTCCATAAGCCTCAATGATGGCCGTCCAAGTCATAGAACCCTGACAGGGATTGAACTGAATACGGACTTTGCCGTAAGAACCGATTGGCAACTTCCATACATTCTCATTATTTCTGACGAAACGAAAGGGATCATCTCAAAATTTTTCTTCAAAACCTGTCCATGGACCTCCTTACCGAGGTTCAAACTTCTAAGTTGAGTACAAACATTCAACAGCCTTGCCAGTGCAACAGAGTCTGGCCTATGCTTTGACAACTGCATAGCTCTAAATACATCCAAAGCCTCGTAGAGAAACCCACTCTCTGCACATGAGTCAATCATTGCTGTCCAGGAGATCACATTTCTCTGAGGCATACCTTCAAATAACTTGAATGAATAATTCAAGATTCTGCATTTCGAGTACATCACAATCAGGAAGTAACCACGGACACATTGTCGACAAATCCATTCTTCGTAGCATAAGCATGAATCTCCTTCCCACGTTTTAAGTCCTTTAACTGGGCACAAACCGGCAAGACAGTGGCAATTGTGACAATATCAGGCCTGCAACCTTCTTGCTGCATCCACACAATTGATCTCAAGGCCTGCTCAAGCCTCCCATTTGAGATATAGCCCGACATTAGAGCTGTCCAAGAAATAGCATTTCTTTCGGATGAATCGTAAAATACCCGTCTTCCAGATCCCATGTCACCACACTTGCAGTACATATCAATCAATCCAGACTGTATGAACAGTTGCTTCGAGTAACTCCTTGTCTTCAGCACATAGGCATGAATCTCCCGGCCCAATCGTCTTGCCCGTAACACCCAATCACAGGCAGAATTGTCGTCAATATAACTGAATTTGGAGTAATTCCTTCACTAATCATGATTTTCGTATACTCTATGGCTTCCGTTTGCAATCTATTATGTGCAAAACCTGCAATCATTGCACCCCATACAACAACGTCTTTCTCATTAATCTCTTCAAATACTTGGCAAGCCAACTTAACTTTGCCACATTTAAAGTACATATCAATCAAACTTGTCCTCAAGAGGCTACTTTCTATAAACCATTCTTTATCAAAAGAGCATGAGTTCTCAAACCCTGGGTAAGAGCTGATGCACCAGCAAAGCTTTTTATCATGGATGAAAAAGTATATTCATTGCACTCGACACCCATTTCCCGCATCTCTGAGAAAGTAGAGATGACATCAAGATACCGCCGCCTTCCAGAAATAACAGCACCTCTGATCAACGCGTTGTATGGATAAACAGTCTTGCTGTGGCACGTATCAAAATCATTTTTGCATCTTCAACAGAACCACAAGATGTGTACATGTGCACAAGCTTTGTTTTCAAGAAATCATTGCTTTCAAGCCCATTTATTCTAATATGTGCATGAATCTGCTTTCCTTCGGCTAAAGATTTTGATCGAACACAAGCAGCAATAAGGGACGAGAAAGTGGTGACATTGATGGGAATGCCTTGTTGATCCATGTAGTCCAAGATGGTGAGTGCTTCTTTGAGCTTGTTTTGTCTTGCAAATCTTTGGATGTCTTTGTAAATTGCATGGGGATTTCTTGTGTGCAGTGGTAACGAAGAAGGGAATACATCCTCCTCAGAAAATGGTTTTATAGTATTTCGACTGCGTTTAACCGGGAGGTTCCTTTAGGTTGTTTTTTGATACTCCGCAACTGGAAGAGTGGTCGCTCTTGTGTTTCTGACTTTTATCCTTGATCTTTGATTGAACAACTTGAAACTGCAAGGGAGGCAATGACAGAGAGATGACTTGCATGGTGTCGCCTATATTTGGACAAATAGTCAACTTGGAAACCAATAAAGACTGCTCGAATTCTGCTTGCTTTGTTTTCCATTCATCTGCGAAAAATAAATAGATCAAAGATGAGGAGAAAAATGATTACAAAGACCCAACACATTTGCCTCAACCCCTGAAATATGAATTGGCCAAATTCCAGCAGTGGAATTCACCATTCCATGGCCATTACATCATGAAATATCATGAAATGGAATATCATTCCAAGTCATCAAATTCCTTGGAGAGGGATTACCTTCCCTGTTTGGTTTCAGCTAAAGGAAAAGTTCAATGCGAATTGCAAAATGAAGTTCAAACATGTACAAAACGGAACCCATAATGGTTTTATCAAATCCACTGATTCAAAATGGTTAACTAATATAAAGAGTTGATAGATTCTGAATGAAGAATCACATATGAAGATCCCCCCCCCCCCCCCTCCTCCAAGTTCCCCGATATCGTCCCTCAAAAAAAATGAAAAAACATATTTACAGCTCACACAAGGATTTTCACAAACACTTCATCTGCAACTGCGCAAAATACCGTAGTACCAAGTAAAGAGCAAAGTCAAGCCTTTGGTACCAAACCCAGTGAGGCAAAGATGAAGCCATGACAGAGAAGTTACCTCAGGCCATGGCGATACTGATTCTTATCTTCACCTTGTTCCGAGTCGACGACCCAGTCATGAGAAAGAATGGAGGATACTACCTCTGCGGGTTTCGCAAATGGAGCTTCCTGTTCCCGCGCCAACGCGTGACGCTTGTTGTCGAAGCATTCAGGTTGTCATGGCGTCGCAGCACAAAGGTCTAAACTTGACGAAGGAAAGAAACCGTTCGTTTCAAATGATAAATTTATCTTCGACCAAAAAAAAAATGATAAATTATCCATTTTAAGGTAAAAGCGAGAAATATCGTAAATATCCGATATTTTAAAAAACGTACTTGCAAGAAAAAATTAAAAAGAATAAGTACATTAAAAGTCTTAAAACCTGTCATGAAAATATAATCAAGTCCTAAAATTTCATGAAAGTATAATCGAATCCTAAAATTTTCAAAAGTTCAATTAATAACTGAAAAATGTCAGAAAAATGCAATTAAGTCCTAAAAATTTTAAAAAATGCAATCAACGAAAAGACTTAATTTCATCAGTTTAATAAGTTTATGACTTGAATGTACTTTTTTGAAAATTGCAAAACTTAATTACACGTTGGTAATAAGTTTTAAGACTTTCAACGTACTTAACTCAAAATGAAATGAATTAATTGATAATCACCGAATGGACCAATCAAATACAAAGATATGCACTTCAATGCTCTATTATTTGGGGAGTGGAAGGTGATTCGATCCTTCTAAAGCAATTTAAAAAAAAAAACTTTCATCATCGTACTAAAATGGGGTCTATCAGTGCATCATGACCGTTGATCGTGGTTGCTCCACGAATAATGGGGCTCATGTGATCAACAGTCAAGATCGATTTGGATGTAGTCCCACTCAAATCAATACATTGTTGCGACCTCTCAAGATAAATCTGAAAGTGGTTTAACGGATTGTTAGGGGGCTGAAATAACCTTATCAAGGGATAGTGCTTGCGCTTCCCACGGACTTTACCTAGCACATTATCTACTCCAAGTTTATCGCTAAACTTGCGGTTCTAAATAAATAGGCAAACAACTGAATAAAGCCGGCAATGACAATGATAAAAAAAAAAAAAAAAGTAAATAAATAGAAAGCAGAGCACAATTTAATGCAATCCAACCCCGTATTGGACAAAAGAAATGCATGACTTAGGGGTGCCGATGGTTCGATTGGTTTGATTTTTCAAGAAAATCAACCAAAACTAAATCATTAGCGTGCAAGTTTGAACTGAACAAAACATTGCCCTAAACTGAATATGAACTAAACCAAAATTCAGTTCACTTCAGTTCAGTTCGATTTTCATTTTTTCTTTTTGATTTTGATATTTGTTATTCCTTTTTCTTTTTTGGGGCTGTGGGCTGCGAAGCTATCACCCAAGGCTACGCGAGGAATTCACCACCCTTGCCCAGGGCCGACGGCCCCAACCGAAGCTCAGCCCTAAACTGACAAAAAGAAAAGAAATAAAATAAAATAAAATAAAATAAAAGATTTTATTTTAGACAGTTTGGTTAAGTTTATTTTTAGATTTTCAATGCGATTTGGTTAAGTGAACCAAATCTAAACAAAATGATCGAACTGGAAAAAAAATGATTTAATTTTCAAGTACCTGAATCGAGAACCGAATCGAAGCGCATGAAATTTTCGGTTCGGTTTGGTTTTCTATTTCGATTTTAAAACCCTAATGAAAACAACGTATTGACCTTCGTGTTAATAGTAAACGAAAAGATACACCTAATATGTTCGTTCCAAAACTAAATGAGTGCAATACTAAATTAACGCATCATGACGCTTATCGTTAACATTATTTCTGAAAAGAAAGGAAAAGGCAACAATTCGCGAATACGTGCAAAAAGCATCCGATTAAAGTCCTTTTTTATCTTTGTTTCCTTCTTGTTATCGTTTAGGACAAGAAGAAGTCATCCAGTTTGCGAGATTAACTCAAAGTAAGATAGGAAACGTCATCAGTGGCTATTCCACCCGCTACAGGGAATCGCGTTTCGATGCAGCTGCGACGAAACCAGCTGGATTAACCTGAGCAAAGGGCGGTTCACAGGGGATCGGCAACCCCTCAACTTAGCCCTGTGAGTCACTCCTCCGGCCACCCACCCCGCACGATCAGATCGGAGGCGCTCAGAAACAGAGGTTGAACAGTCACTGTCCAGGCTAAGAAATAGAGGCCTGCGAATTGGCCTAAACGCCCTTGCCTTATCAGTAAACAGGGCCACCAGTTTCGGACTTGAGTTATGACCGCCGGAGAGGGAGAGTGGCTAGGACCGGACCGAGTGTCGAGACTTTGGGCTTTTGCTTTGAAGTGGATTGTAAACACAGCCGAACGAAAAGCCCACCAAATCGTCTGAGTCGGGTTCCTCCACTGCCCACACACACCTCTAAAAAAGGTTCCTGTTTCAATCTAAGGAAAAAAAAAAAGAAAAAGGACAAACTTTCCGTTATATTATTTTGGGAATAAATTCACCAGAAGTGCCATAAATTTCATATGGCATTTAGTTGAATGCCATTACTTTTTTTTCGCTCACTTAAATGCCACAAATTTAAAAATCGATCACTTAATGTCATCAGCTATTTGTTTCTTCGGAAATCCGATGTGAACGTCGAAAAATCTAATATGGACAATTTATAAAAAAAAATATTATATTTTCTTATTATTTTTTTGTGCCTTTTTTCCCTTTGATTTTCTTTTTCTCTATTAACGAGGGTTGCCAATGACCCTCACTGACGACAAAGGCCTTGCCCAAGGCTAGGTCGTCTCGTCTATGGCTACTGAGGCCATGAAGGCCTCGAGCGAGGGCCATCGCACTCTCAATCGCGGCCAATGGGCCACAAAGGCTATCGCGCCCTCGCCAGATTGGGAGACACGGCCTCGCCTACGACCGATGGGCCCACAAAGGTTCTTGCCCGAGGAAGTGATGACGTTGCTTAGGGCCTTCACAACTCCACTGGCCACTATTTGGCAAGGGAATTCATGGCCCGTAAGGGCCGCGAATAACCCTTGGTGGTGAGGTTAGGGGACAGGGGAAGGGGGGTTTTCGAGCCTTGGCAACCCCTGCCAAGGCCTCACCCTTGGCCGTGTCTGGCTAAGCCTCATAGACCCATGGTGAGGCCGACCTTGCCCAAATCACACCCAAGCCTTTCTAGGGTCCCCCACCCTGAGTGCTACGCTTCTTACTTTATTATTATTTTGTTCTGATTAATTGATTTTTTAACTTACTTTCTCTTTTTAGCTTACTTTTAATTTTATAATTTGATGTGGAATTTTTATATTGATTTTTAGCTTTTTTTTTTATTGTTAACTAGGATACTTCAGCGAGCCATGTAGATGCCACATATGATTTTCGGCGAAATTCATTGGAATTGGCACTGAAATAATCAT
The DNA here is from genome assembly GCA_019149425.1 of Psidium friedrichsthalianum. NCBI lineage: Eukaryota > Viridiplantae > Streptophyta > Magnoliopsida > Myrtales > Myrtaceae > Psidium > Psidium friedrichsthalianum. Next base: position 21,014 of record JAGVVM010002871.1, read on the forward strand.
TTTAAAAAAAAGGCACTTAATCCATCCAAAAAAAGAATATCGACACTAAATTGAGCACCGTATATAAATATTGATACTCTATGTGTCATTTTGCCTTTAGAATCTACATGGAAGTCCACATGGCCAGAGAGTTTTATAATGCCACGTCAGATAAAATTTTTAGTTATAAAGGCACATAATTAATTTGGCTGAAAATTTTTCGATTTGGCACTTTGCTTTTCTCCGATTGTGACACTTAATTGGTTGTTTTGAAACTTATTTCACTTCCAGTGTACTCCTCCTTGTGGCATTGTTTTAAAGTCTACAATCACGGGATGGGAGAAACCCTGGCGCTGCCCTCCCGCGTTTGTCCTAATTTTGAAGACTCGTCAAAAGAAAATTGGTTATCTCAAGTGATGACAAAGCAATCACACTTGCACCAAATTTTCCTTTGACCCCTTCACATTTATTGGCATTATTTTTGCACTTTATCTTTGCTAAAACATGAGAAATGACATTTTCCGCTGAAAAACAAGTATTATTACAAATGAATGATATAATCTCTGTCATGGTGTGTTTCCATTTACTTGTCAAATATTCACCATATTACAATTTGAAGAGCGTCCAAATAGAGTAAGTGAACATCTGAATGAAGTCCACATTAGACGAACTGAACCGCTCGTACCTAAAATTGAAGGCAAGGATTTGCAATTATAAGTAAGGAAAGAGAGCATCCCCGTACTTTTCATTGCTTTGGAGAGGGATTCACAACAGCTTTCACTGTTTCATCAGATACTTCTTGATACAACTGACAACCTCATCCACATGACCGTCCAAGCAACCGAAACAGGAGAATGGCCTGACCAGGGTTGCTCGAGTTCCATCTGTACAAGGCAGAAGACAGAACCAATCATCTGTCAAGTGAGCATGAAAAGGACAGCCTAGTGACTAACTAGCAAAGTCAGCTGGTGTACACATACTTCTTTAGACCTTGATCCATCAGAGTGTGGCCTGTGCAGATTCCTTGTGTCTCCACCCTGACAACTCCGCGCTTATAAGTGAAAAGATCGGGGCGAACTAACGCCATGAAACTGACAGGGTCATGAGGGAAAATTCCTGGAAGAATGCCAGTGGAGTACTTGTAAAGAGAAAGACATTGGATAACTGGACTTTGGTAAAAGTACAGTTCTTAAAGTATCAAACCATACCATAGACCCCATCAGACTCAACATGCCAATCTCTGTAAAACTTGCACATATCACTAAGAATTTGAGCATGCTTTCCCTTTGATAGCCTCAAATCAAGCAGGTCGGCATCTAAGCACCATCATAACTCTCAGATAGACAACCTTTTCCAGATAACAAAGCGATGGGAACGAAGATTTATTAGTCAAATGAGCAAGAGAAATACAGTAGCGGCACCTGTAAGTTTCACTTGGGTTTGATGATGTTATCCCCACAACAACAATTTCAGCCCGGAAGTAAACACAACATCAGCTGCTTCTGATCCCCAAAAATCTGCAATTGATGATAGGAGCTATTTAAGGCCAACTCAAGCATACAATCAACTTTAGCAGGAGACTTAGTTCAATGATAATGTATGTGCTGACGTTTTAATAGGGAAAACAAAAACAACAGGAGAGGTTTACGTGCAACCATGGCTCTTGGTGACTGATCTGAAATCACAAAATTAAGTATGAAGCGTTGGAGATAGCAAGGGAAGAAACAGACAGTGTGCACCAAGCCGAAATTGAGGTTATCTTGCGCACCATACAGATAAAACAACATCTTAAAATTCAAAGCAAGAGTTTGCCATCACATACATGTGCTGCACGGACAGATATATACTACATCCTTGAGAGAGAGAGAGAGAGAGAGAGAGAGAGAGACCTATTATAATTTCTATGTTCATCAGATCTAAGAGGACAGCCAGAACTTACGTTTGCTCTGCAGCAGGATTTACATTTCCCAATGCAAAGAAAGCACCACCAAGCACAACAATTTTCTTCACCTTGCTTGAAAAGGAAGCATCCCTTTGATTGCCTGAAGCAGACAAAACGTGGCACCCCGTGAACTTGCAATTGTCAGAATAAAGCAGTTGGGCATGAGAGATCACTATTTACCAAGGCTAAGTTTGTCAAGGGTCCAAGCGCCAATATAGATACTTCACCCGGAAACTCAGAGACCTTATCAACTAAAAACTCCGAGGCACTCTTCTCCACTTTCTTTGCATTGGGAGGAGGTAAACATATGTTGCCCATACCATCAGAACCATGGATAAAGTCAGCAACACGTGGCTTTCCCCCCTTTCTCGAGGCAAAAGTAAAACTTTTAGACTTTCAACAGAAAGAAGGCAATAAAATGCAAAAGCTAGAAAGGCCTAAAAGTGGTTTGGCGGTGCAGTTCATCAAAAAGAAAGAAAAGTAGCTGCAAAGTATAGGGTTAAAATCTGTAACTCCTGAGGCAATATCATACATCCCCATCAAAACTTCGTTTGAAAGTGCACATGAGAATGAAATTCCCTCCGCTCCTGTGCAATTTACATTTACTATCAATATCCTGAATGTGGCAACAACAATCAAGATAAGTACCATTCCTCTGTGTTTGAAAAAATGGTCCCAAGTGAAGGCAAGAATGAGAATCACTTCAGATACATCTTAAACCCGAATCCTGATTCAGAAAAATCCAACTAAAATAAACTGTATGTCGAGAAAAGAAGACACCAATCTGATAAGGGCCTTCGCGGATCTCAATTTAATAGCTCAAATCCACTGAATCTATGTATACTTATAGTGACCAAAGCACCAAATAAATTAGCCTTCATTCCATTCAGTGAGCATCTAATACCAGGCATGAGGTTCAATACCATTGAGCTGATTTGTAAAGAGAATATTCATTCACAAAAGTCCAGTAAGCCCACTATCGAGATGACTTCATTGACTTCGAAAAACCAAGTAGACTGTAACATTGAGATAAAGAAATGGATTCAACCAAGTCCATTTAAACAAATGGATCCCCCCACAAGGACAACACATTATTAGTATCTCTAAGTCAAGCTTCCTAGGAAAAATAGAAAAGGGCTAAGATCTCTCATTCCATGTAGCAACCAACCAACCAATATCTAAGTTGCATAAGCTAATATTATAAGTGACTCTTCTACCTCTTGCATAAATAAAGGTGAAACCCATATCTAAAATGGAGACAAAAGCACATATTTGATTACTCATAACAAAGGATTTGCTCATTTGGTGTTGGTTTGCATTATAATATGGATTTGAAGTAGCATCTATCATGTTCCTTAAGCTGTAATGACACCTACAAAGCAAATGATGCATATGTAATCATCCACATAGCATACTATACATGATCTTGGGCACCATATCACCTTAAAGCCCAATAGACACATGCAAATCAAGGAGAACAAAAACCAGCTTATAAATCCAGAGACATATTCAAAGATTGTAACTCAAAACAGCACAGAACAGGTCAGAATTTTAGCTAAAGTACAGAAGTGCATTCTCATCCCTTAATTCCTTGGAGTGAACTCCCATGCATTGAACTAGGAGTTCCAACAAAAATAAAGCAATTACCTTTAGAGGCTCATAGCTGCTTCAGCTACAGGAATACCTGGACGTCCAACTATCTCACACTATCCTTTTGCACAATAAAAATAGGTATTGAATTATGAAATATTCCACAAACATGACAAATTCACATATCCTTAAAAAAGGACATATGGACATGTGTAGAAATATTCGTTATAATGAAATACATACAAAAAAAAAAACAAGATAAAACAAATACGTACCCAAAGCAAGGCATTGCGAGGATCTTCTGTTGAAACATTACCGAATATAGTCGTGAATCCCAAGATCTCCACCTCGGGAGCTTGAAATGCCATCAAGATTGCCATGCTATATCTGTTAGTCAACTTAAAACATGTTTATACAAATAAACGAGATGTAAAACAGTCAATCAAGGAAGGCAAATTGCATATTCTGGATAGTAGTGCACTTGAAAAAATAAAAATAAAAACAAAAATGGCCCATCTCCCCAACTGCATTACTCATTTCAACCATATAAACAGCCAGTTCCATGGCACATGCATCCATTCCCTACCGAATCCTCTTGAGCATCCAATTAATAATTCCTCACATCAATTTTTCAGGCTATAGCCATAAAACCAACTCAATCCATCACAGGAGGATAAATTATCGAAGTAGCTTGACGCAGTAATTTTCTCTTCTTGTTTAAGTAAATCCCCTAAAAATTACATATATTTTTTTTTTTATCGTTGATGAAGAGAACATCCAATTAAAGAGAAGACGAAAGACTCGGACTTTCTTTGCAAAAGAGAAACCTACACATAATAATAATAATAATAATAATAATAATAATAATAATAATTGCTTTCATTCGTCTAGAATAATACCAATCTAAAAAAGAAAACTTGCCCATCATTTCCACTTCCCGGTGGAGTCACTCCACATTTCTCGCTATCAGTCCATAACGTATTACTTTCTCTTATAATAATCGCTTACTACTTATTTCAAGCTGAAAAGGAAACCAGTGGATACGCAAAGTAAACTACACACTACAAATAGCGTCTTTTCCCAGAATCTTCTTTCTGGGACCACAGAAGCCACATTTGGCTTCCGATTTCCGACCGTCGCAGAACAATCGATCACCATCACGTTAACACAAGATTCCCATAAAACGATTCGGTAATCCGACACGCATTCCGGCGAATGCCGCCGAGAAAGTGCGGCGAACTGATAGAAGGCTAACCAACCCAAAAAAAAGAAAGACCCGGCAAGAACTAACCGATCCCGGGATCAGTGTCGATAATGAGCTTCTCGGGACTAGCCGTCGAGCCGAAAGCTTTCGCCGCCGTTGGCAAACGGTCGCTCCATCTTCTCCACTCAAATCAGAGGACGAAAACTCGAGGGGAAAACCCCTTTTTTTCTTTTTTCTCTCTGGTCGTCTCCAAATCAGATCATGTCATGCAAGGAAGAAGCAGCAGCGATCAATTCAACTCGAATCCCGCCGTGCCGCTCTTTTATACGTAGCGATGAACTGATTAGGACAGATTCAATTCGCAGATGTTCGTCCGATTCGAAGCGACGACGAAACTGGCGACGCCAATCGCGAGCTTGCTCTCTCCAAGACGTCTCTCTCTCTATCTCTAACGCTTTGCTGGTTGGTGATTTCGTTCGATCGGGTCGGGCAATTAAAAAGGAAGGATTAAGGGGGGCGGGAATGACGAAAAAGGGCCTACTCTTGTACAGACCAATGGGAGAGCGACGGGTGGCATATTCGAATGTCTGCCGGGGTAAATTGGGGAAAGCACGGCTGTTGCTTAGGCAGGCGGGTTACATCGTACAGCTCAGCCGCACGTGGCATTTTAATTTGCTTTGACAAAGTTTCCAGTCTCTCTCTCTCTCCTCTCTCGCCTCTCTCTCTCTCTCTATTTATATGTGGGTGCGTGTTATAATCTATATTATCACGTGGTTGCGCGTTGATTAGTGCGGTGGTTAGCTCGATTATCATGGGATATTCATTTCCATCATGTGGGTTTTTAATTGGCTTTTCTAAGAGTAGAAGACGATATATGGACCCAACTATTATCAAAGGTTTTTCAATCTTTCATTATGCAAGTAATCACATGGTAATCGGATAAGTTTATTTTTTCGGACCAGGCAGAGATTTTAGAACACTCAAGTGTTGTTATTCCGAGCAGATTAGAGAAACCCGCTTGATGTGGCGAGGGCGGCCCTCGCAAGCGCTTGCCTAATCTAGGCATGGCCTAATGAGGCCGAACCCCACTTGTGGCCGGCTTAGAGCAACCTCGACCTTACTAAGGGCAGCCTTGCCCTTCCTGAAAAGGAAAGGGATGAAAAAAAAAAAAAGTAAGGCAAAAAGACTCTAAAAATTATTAGAATTAACATAAAAAAAATATCCAAATCAGTATCGGTTG
>JAGVVM010002872.1:0-46160 GCA_019149425.1 Psidium friedrichsthalianum
AACTCAACAGATATTCATGGTGGAAGCAGCATTAGAGTATAGGGGTGCATTTTCTCTCTTGAAAGAGCATGACCCCTTGTAACATCTGCTTTAAGCGATACAGAATGGAATGGGCAAAGACCGTTTGTGGATATTTGAAAATTTTGTATGAAATTGCAAATGTCCTTTCAAGCAACAAATGTCAAACTGCAAATGTCTACTTCCCAGAGATTTGCCATGTACACATGCAGTTGATTGAATGGTGCAAGAATCCTGATGACTTCATTAGTAAGATGGTGCAGAAGATGAAAACTAAGTTTGACAAATACTGGAAACAAATGTAGTTTGTCTTTGGCTGCTGCAGTCATTTTAGATCCGCGATTCAAGATGAAGTTAGTCGAGTATTACTACTCTCAGATATATGGCAGTACAGCTCTGGATAGAATAAAAGAGATATCTGATGGGATTAAACAATTGTTCAATGCATATTCTATCTGCTCCTCATTGGTTGATCAAGGTTCAGCTTTACCTGGGAACAGCTTGCCCAGTACGTGCTGTGACTCCAGAGATAGACTGAAGGGGTTTGACGAGTTCCTTCATGAGACATCTCAGAGTCAAAGTGCGGTTTCTGACTTGGACAAGTACTTAGAAGAACCAGTCTTTCCTCGAAATTGTGATTTTAACATCTTAAATTGGTGGAAGGTTCACACTCCTCGCTACCCTATATTGTCCATGATGGCACGAGATGTTTTAGGCACCCCAATGTCAACTGTCGCTCCAGAATCAACATTTACTAGTGGGGACAGAATGCTTGATCAAGTTCAAAGTTCACTCGACCCAGATATCCGTCAAGCATTGATTTGCACAAGAGATTGGTTGCAGATTGAATCAGAAGGTTTACTCATTGTTAACATGTTTTCACACCTGCGCAAGTTCTTGTTTCTCATTCATGCATGCCCATTTCAATGTTTGCATTTTCTTAATGTCAGAGCTCAAGTCATCCACAACCCAGGCCATAGCCCTTTATGTTGAAGCAAGTTAGTTGTCCATATAGTCATGTCATTTACTTGCACTCATACTACGTCCTTTGCAGAATTTGATTCATGAAAGAAAGAATGCCTCTAGATCCTTAGAAGTTTAGCTATGCTAAGATCTAGCAGTTCGATATTTAGATTCTAACAAGATGTCTGAAGCTTTTGATCACCTTCGTTTGGAGACCTTTTTTGGATAATCCCGCGGTAGAAGGATGAGAAATTGGTCAATTTATAGAAAGGATAACTCTTCTGCATATCTCATATCATATAGAAAATTCACTTTCATTTTCATTTTTGTGGAGTTCCAACAACTATAATGAGCTACAGAAGAAGGCTTTTTCGTTCATCTACACGTACTCCCAGAAACTTGATATCGAGTGGCCAAGTTTCATTTTACAGGTCAATGCCTTCTTCTTTTGAGTGAGGGTGGGTTTGGTTCAGCATTCCCAAGGGGCTTTCAGCCCTCAAAGCCCTTGGGAAAATGCTGAACCATTTGGTTCAGCTTTAGGCCAGCATTTGGCCAAATGCTGGCCTTGGAATGCTGAAAGCCCAATGCTGGTCCCTACTAGCATTGGGCTTTCAGCAATTGGCCGAATGCTAAAAGATTTTTTTTTTTTCAAAACTAACCCCACAATGGTAAAAATTACAAAATCCATTTGTAAAGTTATTTTGGTTCCAATAATATAATCAGCTTTTGAAGGCTTTTCGTTAGCATTTGCCCAAAGCCCTTTAGGCTAAGGACATTTGTGTCACGGGCCGGTTGCGGATTTCGGCTCGTCGGCGACCTCGCCTTCATTCATTTCATCAAAGTCCATTTAGTTGGTAGATCCTACGTTGTGTTGGGGCAGTTAATCTGATCATGCATGCACAACGAGGCGAGACATGATGGATTCTTCAGCATCTCATACCATTTTCATCTTCTCTCTCTCTAGGGAACAGAAAAACAGTCCTACTCAGTTATTTAGTGGTTGAATAAAAGCTGTGAGGGATACATGGAACTGAAGATGGAGCTCCTTTCAGTTTGCATTTTCAGTAGTTGATCGCCACCATTTACTTTCCCCACTCAAGATGGCACTGTGGAGACTGTTTGGGGAGGATGATATAAATCGTTCATTAAGACAAAAAGTGTCCCTCCCATGCATTGTATCACCCTAAGTGCATAGAGTGATTGTTTATGATTCCTCGACGACGCGTAGGATGAACACGCAAAAATGGTTAAATCTTATTAATATAATGGCATTTCCATGGTCAGCTTCTACCACCATCACATGGGGTGAGCTAGAATTAAATGAACAGAGAAAGAAGTCCCTAACAGATACAACTTCGATTTCTCTGACAGGAGGAGGACCTGATGCTGATAATTACGAACAAGGATAACGCTAAAGAAAGCTAAAGAGGTGTAAGACGCCATCTCGCGTAATTTAAGCGGAACCGACCAGGATACCTACCCTGAAAGCCAGTTAGTTTGTGAATTTTTTCTTGTTTGGCTCGAATACATACTTGATGAGCGACTCCTTAATTGATAGCAAGTTGGGGAACTCGTTCTTCAATTTGGTCGCATCCATCTCGTTGTTGCTCCGTGGGGCGACGATCACCTGCGCTTGCTCTTCCAAAGTAAAATTAGCCCACTGGAATTTGGGGTCGATGTAGCTCTTGTACATCTCCAGGATCTCATTGTGGCTCACAACTCCGGGTTTGTGAAGTTCCATATGCCCCTCAGGTTCCGCTTCGCCATTTCTATGGAAATCGGCAATAGTTCATCCAAGATGGTCATGCTGTTCGGAATGTTAACCACCTTGTTATAACGAGATATTTTGGTGATGAAATTGCGCGGGTTGTCTAGGTCCGACGAGATAGGCATACGGACTCTGAGAGTACAGACATTGTCATACTCCTTCAAAAGCTCTTCCACCTGATACAAGGAAAAGGCAAAGCAAATTATTAGCTTCCAATAAGCATTTTCCAAATTTGAAAATACATACTGAATATAACTCACCATGGCCTTGGTTTTGGAATAAAACGAACCAGTGAAATTTGGCTTGTCCTCTTCCTTAAAGCCGATGCCGGAGCCCTCTGGATGGGAAGCATTGTACTCAAATATACAGCCCGTGGCGAAGTTCATCATCAGGAGTCCATGTTCCCGACAGACATCAGCTAATGTCAGCGTTCCGGCAACATTTGTGCGGATCGTTTCTGTTTTGTGTGATTCACACCAATCAACATTGGGTCTACCAGTCACACCGGCAGCGTTAAAAACGTGTGTCGGTTTAACATTTCCAATGTCCGCAAGAGCTGTGACCGGTCCTGGAGACGCCCTCTTCCATATTCAAACGGAATGCCTTGCATCTCGCAGAGCTTTCCGAGCAAGCCCCCAATCCATCCAGTTCGACCATATATCAGGAACTTGAGGGTGATTTCTCGCCTGAAGCTGCCATGTTGGTCCGATCAGAATCAGATGGAAGAGGTGATGTTTCGCCTTGTTCAAGCCCATCATGATGCCTGTCAGCCCCACCAGCCATCATTAACATTCTCGGATGGGGAAGCAGAGCGCCGGAGACATCTCCCCACCAGTCAGGATTCTTGACGTACCATTCCATTGTCCTCTTCAGCCCTTCTTCCCAACTAGTCCGTTCGGACCAACCCAAATTCTTGAGCTTCTGATCATCCAAGAAATACCTCTGATCATTGAATGGTCTATTTTCCACAAACTGGATGCTAGCCTCCGGGTCAATGGAGAAAAGCTTGCATATGTCTTTCGCCACGTCAATCACCCTCCTCTCCTTCTTTGTTCCGATGTTGTAAACATGACCCACCTCACCTTTGTGTAGAATTACCTCAAAAGCCTCGGCAACATCTTCGCAATATAGGTAACTCCTCACATTACAAACCATCTCCATGAATTGGAAGAGGCTTTCCCCTCATGGCCAAAAGGATGAACTTGGGGATTAACTTCTCAGGAAACTGATTTGGACCGTAGACGTTGTTCCCTCGGGTTGTTATCACCGGTAGCCCATACGACCTGCCATATGCCATGACAAGCATTTCTGCCCCAGCTTTTGTAGCGGAGTAGGGGTTCGTAGGGAGAAGTTGAGAGGCCTCATGGTTTCCGACGACAGCATCCTCATCTGTCTCTCCATAAACTTCGTCGGTGCTCACATGGATGAACCTCCTAATCTGGCCTGTGACCTTACATGCTTCTAGAAGGACATGCGTGCCATAAATGTTGTTCTTGGTAAACTCAAAGCTGTTACCGAAAGAATTGTCGACATGGGTCTGGGCGGCGAAGTGCATTATCGTATCAATGGATTCTGTTATGAGAAGATGATTGACAAGGTCCGCGCTGGCAATGTCTCCCTTCACAAACTTGAAATTGGCACATGATTCAGACGGGAGGAGGTTTTTCAGGTTCGAGCAGTAATCGAGCTTGTCGAGCACGACAATATTGTACTCTGTAAAGTTGCGAGCGAGACGGTTGGCGACATGGCATGCTATGAAACCAGCAGCCCCAGTAATGAGAATGTTTTTAGGGGCGTAACTAGTCATCTCGATGCAGAATCTGCAGGGAAGGGAAAAAAGAAATACAGAACCGCAAGACTGATCAATAACATAAACAAAACAAAACAAAAAAAAAAAAACGATCTTCATCTAGCTACATTAACTTGGTATTTCCAGTTTAACAAGATATCAGACATGCCAAAAGTAGGAACCAAGTACATTCATGACAATTTGCGAAGATCAATGCTTCGAGACAATCGTATCATGAATAACACAAGGGAGTTTGCAATGTTTACTGGCCTTCAAGAACAGATATGCCTCAACCCATCTCTTACAAACTTAGAAACATTCAAGAGAAAACTGCGAGGCGAATGCCAGTACGAGCGCGTCCTCTGTCTGACCAGTGTCTGGTGCCTACATTGCAACAGATCCAGGCACAACAAGCAACGATTCCCAGAAACTCAAAAAACTCGCAACAGAGCGGTACACAACACCAACAATCTCCATAGATCAAACGAACTACGACGAACCCGCCATTTTTCTGAACGAACCAAACAAGAAAAGAAGCTCCTTCGATGCATCGGAACAAAAATTAAAACCGCAAACAACGTCGAACGAACCTGGTAAGCAGCAAAGCAGCTTCGTGATTGACTTGCGGAAATCGGGTCTGACCAAAGGGGTCGGTGCCTGATCAGGCGCTCAATGCAGAAACGTAGACGACCGCGAAGACTCGGAGTTTCGAAAACGAAGAGAGAATCGTTGAATTCGGAGAGGGAAAATAGGCGGACTCGGTCTCTGGTATTTATATACGTCCTCGTCAGTGGCCATGGCACGAGACAATTACGGAAAGCCGTAGGACGTGAAGAAAATGACGGTATTGCCCTTTAGATTGTTGGCTAGCTAGTGTGCGGTGAAAAATCCCGTAGAAAATCTCGGCCGGCAACCTTGAACCGAAAATATTAGGGCGGGAAAAATTATTGGGTATCCGCGGACTTTCTCGTCAAACCTTTACATGAATCGTCGAATCGGATCAAACCCAACATGACTTTGGTTCAGCTTTAGGCTTGCATTTGGTCAAACGTTGGCCTTAGAAATGCTGAAAGCTCAATACTGATAGGAACCAAGGACCAGTATTGGACTTTTAGCATTTGGCCAAATACTAAGAGATTTTTTTCCCTCCAAAACTAATCTCATCAATTCCCTGTATTTTTTAATTTTGCCCTCTCTCTCTTTTTTTTTTTTTATCTTCTTCAAAGTTGAGGAGGCCAGAATTGGCCGGTGAGGGGCCGGCAAAGGGACAACAAAGGGCTAAGAAGAGACCAATCGCCAAGTGAGGGCTAGATGCCTAGGTGAGGACTGCTGTCCAAGCAAACATCACTGGGTCACGCAAACATAGGCGACAATGCCTAAGGTCGCCCGACCTCAGGTGGTCCTCAACTAGGTGGCACGACCATCAGCAAGGGCAGTCTAATGTCGAGCGACCTCAAATGACGGCCGTCGACACCAAGTCTGGCTCGTCGATAACCTAAAACCTTCATCGTCCAATGAATAGTAAGTTTTTTAATTAAAAAATTAAAAAATTGACGACGGTCGACACCAAGTCTGGCTCGTCGACAACCTAAAACCTTCATCGTCCAACGAATAGTAAGTTTTTTAATTAAAAAAATTAAAAAATTGCATCCAAAGCCCCTTTGAAATGTTGTTTTTACCAAACAACATTTAACCCAAAAGCTCATTTACAAATGAGATTTTACCAAATATAATTAACATTTTCTAAATCTCTTTAGGTTGAAGGCATTTGTATTTTCTCAAAATTCATTTCTAGGATGAGTGGGCCTAAGCAAAAAATTTACTTTTTTCCTTTATAGTATGATAACGTCAAAATGTCCCGCCCAGCAGACTTTTATCGTTGGTCGATAAAATGAAAATTAGGTTTGATGATTGCATGTCTTGTCAAGTATCAATTCCGATGCAAATGAAATATGTGAACGAAAATCAATCATTGCTTAGGTGTGGGTTTCTAATTTTGCTCGGGAAGTAATACCTTTACCCAATTTTTTTTTTTGTGGTCAAATCTTTTTACCCATTTGAGGTGCTGAGAAAATTCCTATTTTAATTTGGGTGCTTATTACCTATGAACATAAACTTTAAAGTGGGTTTATATGTTTGTGTGTGTGATTTTAGTGGTTGTGAATATCACAAAAATTCGTGTTGAAGATCATCATTTTGAGTTTTTTATTTTTCTGTCATTGCTTTTAATGAAGATACAAATGTTGCATAACCATAGCTATACATTTTCAAGGATAGAAGTCATCATGTTTGGTGATCAATGTTACTAAAATCAGAACTAAGTTTATGCTTTTGATTTAAGGGTTACTCTCCAAGTCGACTCTCCCTACACAACAAAGTTATCCCAAAAGAAAATTGCAATATCAAACTTTTCCAATAATTTCACGATGAACCTATGGCAAATTACAATGGTACTGTATGTCGTGGGAGGAAAACATTCGTAATTCTAAACTAAACAAAATCCCTAACATTTCAAATAAGGCGGACTTAAGTAAGTCCTTAAACTACTTCTCATCTAGACCTCGGGATCCCTCTTAAAGCAAAAAGAAGGTATTCCCTACAATTAGGGTTCCATCCGCAAAATAATGCCCGACGTCACCCACTAGATCTATCACTTTTGTTCTTGTTTGATCATAATTTCCTCATAAAATATCCTATTTTAGGTGAGCAACTCTTAACGAGAACGGCTAACTCCTTTCAAGTTTGACTTTTTTCTAATTTAGGTTGTACAAACTTAAGGTCTTTTTTTTTTAAGGTCTTTTTTTTTCTTTTGAACATCGATCGATGGTTAGTTTGTTTTCGTTAATATCCACTTATCGAGTATCCCCCCAAAAAAAAAGGATAACTTCTTACTTTATCCAATTCACGCAATTCAGGAGTGAAATAAAATCTCGAATGCATCATACTAATTTTGACAAAATCGCTGGGAGAGATGGATTAGCCGACATGCTTAAAAATCGCCTTGAACCTACGTGACCGGTATAATGTCATTAAAAGTAAATATTGCTGCAAACAATCAAGTAACTCACGAAACTGTATAATGTTGGTTCCAAGTAATGTGTGCAGTTGAATAGCTTCAGATAATTTTTCTTTCGTCTTAGTTAATTAGTAATTGAGTTTTTTGTTACTTTTTTTCCCACTTTAATGATCTTGTTATTTGGTTGACTATTACAAAACTCGTTAGAAGAACAGATTCAACCAAAGGCACAGAATCAGAAATTACAAGCATGATCACTCGGCTACAAGGGAACTGCACGAACCATTTGAAGAAGCCCATGTGCCTGTTCTGTGTTGAAGCAGACATCGTTGTCTTCTTCTTGTCCTGTCTACCGGAGAAGGACCGTTCATGGTGGAGTGAAGCGTTGGTGTAGGGCCATTCGAGTTGGGAAAATGGCAAAAATCCTAGTATCGATTATTGGGTAGATAAGCCGAATAGGGCGTCACAGGCTCCTCCTAATCGAAAAGGACGACCATCATTTGATGTGATGGGAAGACGTGAAAACGCCTATATTTTTACTTTCTCCAATAAACCCACCGAGGCAGATTCTTCTGGATAAACAGGCTATTCACTTTCTTGCAGAAAGGCGCAGTCTTGAATGACCCAAGCCAAGGAAGCTTTGCGAGGTTCGTGGCGTTGAAGGAGCGATGACGACTCCCGAGCATTTGTATTTGATCTCCAGAGTTTGCAGAGATGCAGCTGGGGCGGCTGGTACTTTTCCTCTTCTCTGTCCCTCTCTGTGTCTCTCTCAAATTCCTGAAATTCAAGTATTGTGGTTGATTTCTCTGGGTCCTTTTTCTATCGTCTTTCTTTCTTTCTCTGAAATGGTTGATGGTTCTTGATTTTGCAAAAATCTATACGCATATGTAGTTGAACTCGAAACTGGAAGCTGAATAGAATGCCCATTTGGCGATCTTGGACTAGGAGGTTCCATGAGCTTATGCGTCATCTGAAATCACAACAGCTTTAAAAAGCTGGTCATGTACCCAGCACCCAAATAGAAGAAGAACAAGAAGATGGGTTGGTTAAAGGCGAATAATTGGATTTGAAGAAAACGGGGTGATACTTACGAAGAATGCCAATTGGGACTTTTTGCTCTAACTTAGAATTGTTTCTTGTGGCGTTGATGCGAGATTGGAAAACTTGAGACCTTGATGTTCGCCAAAAGCTTGTCTCTGCGTGGACTTTCAAATGCCTGCAACGGAGAGAGAACTCTTTGAGATAGTGTGTTTTTCATCTTTGTGCTGCGAGATCATTAAGAAATGCATAAGGATTTGAAAATTGACTAAGAGAGGGATTCGCAGTACTTTCCATTTGTTGAAGTAACTGTTGGCTGGTAGAGAAATCCAGCCACATTGTAAGAGATTGGTATGCAACGCAAGTAGAAGCAAAGGAGAGATTTGCTCCTATCCCCGAAATTATAAATATATTTATTCATTTCGCATTTCATGTGGGAAGGGTTTGCTTGACAATTGGTTTCAGCAATATGTTACAAAAAAGGCTGATCAATGCAGTGTTGCAGGAAATGTCTTTGCTATTGGCCTGTTCGTGTCACCAATGTAAGATGCACGATCAAGTACTTCCATTTCACTTTTAAGTCACAAGCTTCTTTGTTGAACGTGTTCTTGGATTTCCTAAATTGCAGATCTACATTCAGAAGAATGTCAGAAACAAATCAACCGAACATTTCTCTGGCTTGCCATACATATATGCCCTCCTAAATTGCTTGATTTGCATGTGGTATGGGTCACCCTAATATCAGATGATAATCTACTGGTTATGACGGTCAATTCGGCGGGTGCGGTGTTTCAGTTTGCATACATAATACTCTTCATAACTATGCTGACAAAGCAAACAAGGTCAGCCCATCCTTTGTAATTCAAAGGCATGTCTTCCTTTCTGCACACACTCGTATTTTCTAGTGTTATTGATAGCTTGTATTGTTGTCAGGTGAGGATGACAGGATTTCTCCTGGCAATTATTGGCGCTTTTGCAGTCGTAGTTGCTGGAAGTTTGCAAATACCTGAACTTGCCCTGCGAAGGATGACTGTGGGGTTATTGAGTGGTGCTTCCCTCATATCAATGTTTGCTTCTCCGCTCTTTATAATTGTAAGTTCATTTAGTGATTGCTTGTATTTTATTTATCCATCAAAGTGGCACTTTATTTAATCTGAGTTGCTATTGAGGACCTTAACAATCGGACCTCTCTTCCAGAATTTGGTGATCCGGACTAAAAGTGTCGAATTCATGCCCTTCTATCTCTCTCTTTCCACATTCCTGATGAGCACGTCTTTCCTTCTCTATGGATTGTTTAATGATGATATCTTCATTTACGTAAGCTTCTTAAACTCATCGAACTATTCTTATAGTTATCTGTAATGCCAATTTCAATTTACAGTTACTCCCATTCCATTTACTTCGAAACTGAAACTCATTAACCAAAAGTGGTCTCACCCTTTTACCCTGCATATTAGGTTCCAAATGGGATTGGAACTGTCTTGGGTATCATACAATTGGTATTGTACTTCTACTTTAAGCATCGGCCTGCAGATAAGTTGAAGGAACCTTTGGTGGCATCAAATGCATGAGCATCAGCACTTCCAAAAAAGGTATCGTTCTTTTTCGATATGTTGCCTTTTTCGTTTCATTAACACAAAAGCTGATTCCTACTGTCTGGCAGCATAGTTTCCCACTTGATCCTCTCCCACAGTGCACACGCGCTCTATGTCCTTCTTAGGATGGTTAATGTAGTTTGGTCTCGTGAGTGTCTTGCTGCTTATTATATTTCTGCTGCCCCAATTTCAGCCAAGGAATTATGACTTTGACTATCGTAGTCCTGTTACGAAAACTGTTGTCCCTGTAATGTTGGTGCAAATGCTACCTGAGTTGTACTCCCAAATGTATTCTTTTACTTGTTTGGGCAGCTTAGCATTAAATGGAACTTAAAACTAAGGGAGTCTTTTTTCTATAGTTAGCAAGAAAAAGAGCTCAAAGAAATCAATTAGATGATGCAGTGTCAAGGATTTTTCTTTTTCACTCAAGCTGCAACTAGCAGCTGTCCCAGTCATTGTTATTACTCAATATTGTTCAGGAGTAAAGCATTAGTGCTAGAGATTTTGTGAATGGCACTTCGGCACCTGTAATGAGGATTTAAGAACTTGGTCATTCAAGTTAAGTTAAGAAGCATGTCAGCCGTTTGATTTTATTTGTTTCCTACTTGTGCAGAATTAGGGTAATAAGGCGGGTCTCAGCGCGCAAGATAATTCACTACTGGTGAATTCTGCCAGAGATTGCGGTGCTGATCAAGACTGATGCTGTGGCATGGCTCAACTATTTTAGAACAGCATCCGTGTTGGCAATGGATGGATAAATAAGTTGCCAAAGTGACGGGAGAAAACTAACGGTGCAATACAAAGCCTGGAAATTTTCAATGAAGAAAGACAGCCCGGCATCATTCAATTCTCTTCCATCTGTGAGATGAGAGTAGGGCTTTTTTGAGAAGACATGCGTAGCATATCCACAGAGCTCATTCAGTTCCACTCTCTTCTTAGATTAGATATTCTGGAGCTATTTAAGCCAGTGAATGACTCAGAAAGTGCTCCGAGAGAGTTCTTATTCTCATAAAAAATGTCTCTTGAAACGCCTCAAATGAATGAGCTCCAATGTCTCCATTCATCTCGTTAGCTCTTAAATGCTGTGAAAAGAAACTAAATCCTAGGTACCCCTAATGACATCGGACCTGGCAATCTGATCTACTTCTATGTATGAACTAAGTTGCCAACCATATGTACTGAGATGCTATTTAGTTCATATTAGTTCATGTGATGACTATCTGATTGAAAAATTCATTCACATAGGAGAGGTTACAACATCCAGGAAAAACCCCATGGGCTTACAGCTAGAAGAATACTGGTAAGTTTGACAAGCAGATCACAGCAAATCCTTCAGAGTTGTTCTCCCACTGCCGGTTATTTTCTCCTGCATATGACACAAGTTAAACCATGTCACTTGTGAGCAAGGTATAGCAGCAATAATAGACGGAATAGCGGACTCTGAAGATGTTTCCATCGGAATTGATCAGCATCATGTTCTTCGGCTCTATCTCATTGGCAGAGTTTTTGCATGAATGCCAGATTCTTGTGAGATACTTTATTCTAAATTATCATACTCGTCACGGCATACTGAGATAAACTATCCCTTGTTTTTCCAACTGATAGCATTTTTTTGCCAATTATCAACTTTCATCCAATGGTATCTGCCAAGCACCCTGAAGAACTGCTCTGACCTAGTTAATTGCTCGTATTCGGGGACTAGTCAGACACTTAAAAGTGATTCTATCTCTGATATCTGATCAAACGGTAAAGGAAGAAGAAAAGAGGCAGAGAATGACGACCTGGTTTGTACTGGCATCCTCTGACGAGCCACTAAGGGGCCGTCCTCGCTCGTCGTATAGAATAAGCCCGCTAAACCTTGGGAGCTCGCACTTCTCCCCCATCAATATCGGCCTCTGCCACACAGGCGACTCTGAGTTGTGGCTCTGCCACCCCACAACATCACCTTCCAATGCAAGCAGCAGCGGCAGCGGCGGCGGGGCGACCTCTCCCCCCAAGCCCCTATATTCCCTTCCCCCCACTTGCTCCCTCTGCTCCACCTCAGCGAACCCATCAACACCCTCTTGATCGCAACCCACCCACTGCTGGGCTCCTGCCATTCTCCATGGAAAGGGTGACTCGCAGTTGGTTCTTGGCTCACACTGATGACCTGCACTTGCTTTTTTCTTGCTTTCCTGAGGAATGCTGCAACAGCTCCAAGCCCCACCACAGCAACAGCAGTGCACCCAAACAGCAAGAAGGCTTCTCGGGTCGACAGTTTCCATTTGTCTTCCAAGTTCCACAATGCTTCCATCCCCGCAAACTCAAGACTCGGTGCACATCTTTCTGTGTCAAGAAGATCTTATACTGGTGATGGACTGGAATGGAATGTTTATGCTTTATAGATGAAAGAGTGTGGTTTGATGGGTTCACGTGAAGGCTCACCGCTTTGTCTGGGCTTTTGGGGCCATTTCATGTTCATGATGGTCATAGCCGTTGGTGGAAGTGTATATATGCCCACCGATACGTACTCCAAGATCCCAGTGACAGCAATTCACGAGGTGTTCATGGGACTGCTGACGAAATTCACTCTTCTTATTTACTCCGAAGCCAACAGACAGGTTACCCTGTTTCATGGTCCTAATCGCTTGCCCCAAACATGGTTTTTAGCTTTGTCCAAAGAGCTACCCTAGATGTTAGGATGCACATATAAGTTGTGTTAGAGAAATTCCACATCGAAGAATTGGTGTGTTATAAAGCAGTTAATATATCCTAATTAACTTATAATTCATTAACTTAAGCTTTTAAATGAAGATAGATCCAACTAGATATATTAACAGGTTTGGACTTTGGGCTCGCTCTTGGTGTAGATGGAATTCATTGCAATATAGAATCAAATTACAAAAGGCAGCTCCAATATGCTTTTTATTTTTATTCGTTTTAGTTTCCACATTGTAATAACATTAGATTTATCTGGTTTCCTTTGCCTACCACTTACTAGAGATTGTCAAATGGGTGGGTCGGGTTTGGATCGAGTTGAATATGGTCCGACCTATATTGACTCATGTAACTAGTTTTGACCCATATTTAATAATCTATATCCGACCTGATCCGTTTTGACTCATATTACCAAATCACACTAATATTCTAAAAAAAAATTTCAACCTATTTTAAGCTGTTCATATGTATATGTTACCAGATAAAAACTTTATATCAAATAAAAAAAAATTAAATAAATAAATAAAATTAGTAAACAAAATAAAAAATGATATTACTAAATTACTTTCGTGCAATAAAAAATTAGTTAATTTTTTTTATTTTTTTTTAAGGTTTTTTTAATTTTTTAAAATTTATTATTTTTTTTATTTTGCTTTATTTTTTTTCTTTCATTTTCCTCTAGCCACCGGTGGGTGGCGGTGACATGCGGACTGCGAGAGGTGGGGGCGACTAGAGGCGATGGCAGATGGCGACCAGCGGCAGCTAGTGGATGGCGATCAACAACGGTTTTTATAGTATTTAATTTTATTTTTCTTTTCTGATTTTTTTTATTCACTCATAAAAATAGAAATTAAAAAAATAATAATAAAGTTGAGCCTTTGAGGCCCAGGGAAAATTTGTAATTCGTGAGAGCCATGAGTCGAAAATGGGTCCGATATGGGTCAAATATCAGTTCCATGTGCAGCCTATTTTTGACCCATTTAATTTCATTTCAACTTTTTAGATCCATTTTTAGTGAGTTCTCTAAAAGTTATTGACCCACATAAGATCCATTTTACACAAAATATGGGTCAAATATGGGTCTAGGTCCCATATTGACACTCTACTACTCACTGAGATTTCTGGAGGAACTTGTACTGAACTTCCCTCACTAAAATAAAGAATTCTGCTAGCACCATTTTTGAACTGAAAAACGAAATTTTCTGTAAGGTTTAAACGCGATTTACAATTCAAATCATAAATCTAATCATTCAACCGCCTACCCACATTGAAAAACTTCATAATTGCCTCAAGCAATATTGTTTAAGCCCATTCTTAAATCACTTCCCGCAGATAGCCATCATTTTCAAATCTAAGCAATATATTCTTTCATTTTTGTAGATCGATGAAATCTTCCACGAACATATTCATAACGACCGGAAGGATCCTGTTATCTACTGAAGATACTTCACTAGATTATTAAGATTATTGTGCGGATTTAGATAGTCAAGCCTTGTTATCTAACCACTAAACAGGATATGATTTAAGGTGATAAACCAATGTAACGGTCGATATTAGTCCTAAGATTTGCTATTTTATTGATTCATATGAAGTAATTGCTGCACAAAGTACATAACACTTCTGTGTTTTTTTTTTTTATAGGTTCATCATTCTATGTTTGTCTTTGGCTAGTGAACTTATAAAGCCTTATGATCCTATCCATCCTGTACTGTGCAGACTCGCGATGCGGGTTCGTGCGGAGCTTGTGGTTCTTTTGCTCAATAGATGAAGTTTGAATTATACATTTGATAGAACAAGAAGATATATCTTAGCAACTAGAGAACAAAATGAACATGTTTTGAATCACTCAATCTTGTTGTGGTTAAGCCACTGATCTGAAAAGATTGAGATGAGTACTCATTTGATTCTCGTTTAAAGTTTTGTTGACTCTAACCAGTTCTATAAGTAGAACCTATAGGCATCTACTAAACTCTGCATTTGACTCGATTGGCAACTCGTGTGGAGCACAAGAATGGCTAAGTTCAGATTCCTTTTGTCATTTGTGCTCTCGCTCTATCTTCTCCGATCATGCACGATTGCCGCGGAAGAAAATGTTATGCCAATCCCCTGGCCTGCTAAAAACTATGTCTCAGCAGTTGGACAACCCGGCATGAAAAATGACAATCTACGGGTCGCGATCGAAGCCTGGAACCAGTGCAACGAGGTCGGCGAGGAAGCTCCTAATATGGGCAGTCCTAGAATGGCAGATTGCTTCGATGTCGACTATTCTTCCGTACCAAGTAAGTTCTTTCTGTCGATAGAAAGAAGAACGAAAACCTATCTCGATTTAATCTTTCACTAGATCTGGCTTTAGCCGGACATGGCGAAGTGCATTAGTGATTAGCCCACACCAGATAACCAAGCAATATTGTTCCATGCGATTTGCAGTGAAGTTGAATCACAAGGTGAACGAAATAGAAAACCGGCTTGGCATACTGAACGCCACGACGTACCAAGGGATAAAGGCGTCCGACGTGAACGAGTACGCGGCTCGGAAAGAAGTCTACTTAGGCAACAAGTGCGAAGTAGTGGACGTGCCGATGCCGTGGCAGTTCTGGATGATCATGCTCAAGAGCGGCAATTTGGACACCGTATCCCAAAGGTGCAAGAAGAACGGCAGAGAGGCGCCCATTTTCCCGCCCGAGCCGAGGTTCCCGTGCTTCGGAGATGGATGCATGAACATGCCCTTGATTTACCACGACTACACCAGCATCCGCGATGATGACAAACTCCGAGGGAGGTATTATGGGACATGGGACTTGGATACCGACGTCAAGAAGGCAATTCATGCCAATGAGACTTCGTTTTTCTCGGTGACGTGGGAGAAGGAGATCGGAAAGGGGAGTTGGGTGTTTCATCATCTGCTGAAGACGTCGAAGAAGTATCCATGGCTGATGCTCTACTTGAGGTCGGACGCCACGACGGGCTTCTCGGGAGGTTATCACTATGAAACTAGGGGAATGACAAAAATAGTAAGAACTATGCTTCTCAGTAAAATCCGAATTATGCATCAACGACAGGAGGACAGTTTTATAGAATTGACACGATCAAAATGGTAACTTTTCACTGCACACTGTCCCATTTTCAGGTTCCAAAATCACCCAATTTCAAGGTGAAGTTCACACTAGACATAAAGCAAGGAGGAGGAACAAGCAGCCAATTCTACCTGATGGACATTGGAAGCTGTTGGAAGAACAACGGGAAGCCCTGCGACGGAATGTAAAGACAGACATTACGAGGTACAGCGAGATGATCCTAAATCCCGAGACAGAGGCGTGGTGCCGGCCGGACAACCTCAAGAACTGCCCACCGATTCACACCTTCCCTAACGGGACCCGAGTCCACCGCACGGACGAGGCCAACTTCCCCTACGAAGCCTACCATGTGTACTGCGGTCCCGGGAATGCCGGAGTCCAGGAAGAGCCGTACGCCCCGTGCGACGCGTACAGCAATCCCCAGGCCCAGGAAATACTGCAAATCCTGCCTCATCCGGTGTGGGGAGAGTACGGGTACCCTGCAAAGAAGGGTGAGGGTTGGGTTGGTGATCCTAGGACTTGGTATCTTGATGTTGGAAGGCTCTCTCATTCTCTTTACTTTTACCAGGTAAATATACGCTTCTTCAATTTCCATGATAACGAAATGATGCATTTGAGAGGGACATTCTCAATAGATGTTTCATATGACCAACGTAAATATGACAATTACTTAAGATGGGTCTCTTCAACTTTGGAAATTGCAGGATCCAGGAACCGAACCGGTTGAAAGGCATTGGCCATCAATCGATTTAGGAACGGAAATATATGTGAACGATAATCAAGTCGCCGAATGGACCGTAAGCGACTTCGACATAATTGTTCCGTCTGAAGGCATATGACACAACTACAATGCTCTTTTCTTTTTAACAATGATGGTACATAACATCATAGCATGATAGGACTTTTGCTCAACTAGCGAGACAATATTACCCAGCATATCAGACTGTTGTCGAAAATTTCGTTGATAGTTCATGATATGTTTCTTTCTTTTATAAGAAACACAATTAGTGAAATAATCCGTTCCTCTAATTAAATTTTAAAACGTTTCGTAAGCTTCTTCTAAACAGCTACGCGGACGAAAATGTCACCACCCGAGCGGTTAAGCGGTACTTATGGAAGGCTTGACGTGAAGGAACGGCGACAGATTTTAGGACTTTGTGCGGGCAATTGTCTATACATATCACAATTCATAGTTGCCATCGAGAGCTAAACTCCTCACCTATGTCAACGCACGTTGAGTGGTCAAATCGACCTATTTAAGTAGATACGACGCATCCATCCATACTGTGATATGACCTTTCTTGTTACAGCACGCATTGACACGCCTTCTAGGGCAACCGATGGGTAGCTGGTAAATTAGAAATTGGACAGCACCAGTCCTAGATTTGAAAGTCGCCAACCTAGACCCCATAATCCTTTTTTGGGCCAAATTGCCAAAAGGAAGAACCCCCTTTTGCCTCTTCATATTCGGGAATCTCAAAGCATGAGACGACATGAAGCTCCTCATTAGATTCGTTCAGATAATAATTACCAAGCCTCACGGTCAAAGATTGTATCCTGAAAATTCTTCAGCATTCGATGGAGACAATACATTTTTGACCGCATATAGAGATG
Organism: Psidium friedrichsthalianum; assembly: GCA_019149425.1. Taxonomy (NCBI): domain Eukaryota; kingdom Viridiplantae; phylum Streptophyta; class Magnoliopsida; order Myrtales; family Myrtaceae; genus Psidium; species Psidium friedrichsthalianum. The sequence continues at coordinate 17,573 of JAGVVM010002872.1, forward strand.
CATGATGGCACTTCTTCTCTAGAAATTAATTTCTAATAAAAATTAAATTTTCTACTTCTGCTTTTGAACAAAAGTTCATTTCTCTACTTCTGAAGAGAAATAAATTTACTTTATTTCTTTAAGTGATTCCAAAACTTCTTTTGAAGGGAAAAAAACTACTCCACAAATAACAAAATGAAATTGTGACCTAACGAATTTTGGCCCCAAAAATCAAATTACGAAATAAATTTTTGCTTCAAAAGTGTCACGTGAACCCTAAGTATCTCTCTTATCATCTCTAGTTAAATACAGAAGACAACTAAAAGCAAACAAGCTGAATCAAAAACCATTCAATCATGATATAACTCACATCCTCATCAAATTGTGGACTTCTTTTTTCCAAACCAAGTTTGAGTTTTGAATATAACAGTCAATCCTTGGAAAGAAAAAGCGAACGGTAGTGGCGTGCGTGTTAAATTTGAATGGACTGACATACAAGGGCGATGACTTTCTGGAAGAATGAGGGGGTTATTTGCACTAATAAAATCAATGGCGTACATCCGTAAATCATACAAGGCCCTAAATAATGACACAAGGAGTTCACTAAACTCAAATCAGCCACGAGTGGAGTCCCCATAAAGGCCCTCTCAACCAATCGTGCAGGGCATTCTGGAGGAGACGACTCGTGTGGATACCTAGCCATACTGAACTGAACCCACATTTCTGTGAGCCGAGATGGCAACAGCAGCAGCACCAACGGCCCCAAACTGAGATTGTGCCTGAAACACTTTAGCTTCTATAGCAATTCTATCCTTTAACTGCCCTACCCCTACCTCAGCCTGGGTTGGGAAGTACAGATTTGTATTTACATCTACCTTGGCCGCCATTCCAAGGACCGGATTCATTGCCATCTTATATTGTGAGCCTCGTGTTTGTTTTTCTTGTAGATGGCTGCTGTCAGTTTCTCTCGCCAGCTTCTCTTGGTTTGCCGAATGTGGCCTCATAAGACATTGTGGAGAGATGGATTGAGAGGGAACTGCAGCACTTCTGTAGAAGGCAGTTCTGTCATCGGAATCAACCTTCATGTTTCTACCATTCTCATAAGGTAGTACTGGTCCGACAACTCTGCCTGGCCTTGCTGCAAGCAAATCAGCAGAATAGTTTAATTAGCATTGCAAACTTCAATCATTTCTTACTTAATTTTTCTCCTGCTTTGCCTCCCATTTTTTTACAATTAAATACAACAGACTGGCTTGATCTTCAACGTGCAACTGCTAAGCACAATACCAGGGATCAACAAACCAGATTGGTATATAAGTCTGATCCAGTTCTAAAAACACTAATTGGGGAAAAGCCAAATCCACAAGCCCCAAAACAGACGTTTGGAGTGTGGTGACTCAAAATGCACACTCAAAGGAAAATTGAAAGTAAAGATCCACCCAATAAGCTCCGACAAAGAGATGAGAATGTTTCCGTAGCCAAGAAATGATATCAAGTTTTCATACCAATATGAAAAAGTGATGTTAAAAAAAACTTCTAGAAATGGTTGAACATTCGTAAAAAAAATTAGCTGCAAACAAGCGAAAAAATGTCAATACCATTTGGTACCCTTGGAGGTGGCCGTATAGCCTTCGATGGATTGCTGGACATAGCATTACTACTACCAAAGTTCTTAGCAGCATCCTCACTAACTTGTTGATTATCTCTTGATGCAATATTAGAATCGCAATTTGGCAAAAACTGTACTGGAGTGCACTGTGGACCTGCAACATGATACAAGCAAATTAAATACAAAGATAATGCCACATGCATGAGTTCTATAATTGGGAACATTCTGCTCCCATATCAACTGTTGAAGGAATGACTTGATCTTAGTGCACAGCTCTATGTGCCCTTTGACGTGATACATGTCAGATGTTAAGACATATTCTGAAGAAACTAGGCAGAGCAAATTACGTCGGAATGCTGCAAGTTATGCTTGAAAGGGGGACTGAGAATTGTTTTGGCTTGTAACTCTCATACTCAAAGAAGCCCACTTTCTCTTGATTGGCTACCCCAGCCACAGTAAAAAGATAATGAAACTACAAATAGTTACCCAAAATAGAAGTACCCAAAAGAGTAAAGCAAACTCTTCAAAAATGAACTACCACAGGAATATAAGTCAATGTCTTCAAGACTAGGACCAATGGCCATGAAGAAATAGAGGTCCTACCTTGGGAGAGACACGTGCTTTCTCTCCAAAGGCATAACCGGAGCACTTCTCCCACCATGTTCCTCAAGATGTGCAAACTGCCTCCTGAATTGACCAATGGCACTGCTTCCGACGAATAAAAACATCAGAAATCGTTAGCAAGGCAGTAAACAAGCAGAATAAGAGATAGTAACTGACAAAGGATTTAAAGTAGAACCTAGGATACAAAAAATTGGTGCTTTCAGTTCCATTCATGTAGTCCTTGCGCAGCTGTGGATGGTACTCCAATATCTCCCGGTATAAAAGTTCCCTAACATCTTCCTTAGTTAATCTTCTCCTCTCAACTCAAACTCCAACTTCGATATGGGCTGAGAGAAGGCTCCCTCTCAACCTTGGCTAGACCCTTAAAGTAAGGATCGGCAAGAGCCTGTTTAAATAAAAGAGCAGACAATTTTCATTTGAATTCAGAGGAATAATACAAAAGGAATCAACAACCAGGTGCTTCTCACAAGCATCTTTTCCACATTATGCTATAAATACTACAAGATTTACGTTTGGAAGAGACCACAACAGAGATCAAACAAACCTCCTCAGCAGTTGGCCGATCTTTGCATCAAAAGACAACAGTCTTTGCAACAGCCTGAGACCCTGTGGATCAGCATTTGGAAATTTATGGGTAAAGGACACAGGTTGCTTTCTTCGCATCTCTGTTAAATATTCCTCGCCTTCTCATTACGAACCTGCATTCCAACATTAAAGCACGGTTAGAGAAAGTAAGGAAAACCACAATCTACCAAGAAGAACGAACTTGAGAAGACAATGAAGATAAAAGAAAAGATACAATACCCCAGACACTGATTCTGCTGAAGGTGTTCCAAGAAGATCGGTAATCAAATCTAACTGGTGAACAACAGTTTTTCCGGAAACAATGGTTTTCCAGTCAACACTTCCGCAAAGATGCAACCGATACTCCAAACATCAATTGCTGGCGTATACTGCATTCAAGTAGGAAACAGATCAGATAAAAGTATAGCCCACAGTGAAAAAGAAGCCACAACATTAAATCATTTTTGGAGAACAGCATAACCAGACACCGTTACCTGATTTAAAGATATTTCAACTTCCAGGAGAGTTCACTAGTCCTCCCTGACAACAATTGTTTTAATCTAGCATTACTGCCTACTACAAAGCACCCAGAACACATTTTGCACAGCATGCAACTTATCGCTTGCTATTTATCCAAAATACCAAATATTCACAAAAAGTGAACTTCAAACAGTTTATGGTTCATATTACGCCACTAAATCTCTAATATCTGGACTATTCTGTGCAGAAGAACTTACAAATATATGGGATGCTGCATGTCTCACCTACATAGCATGACTATCACTATGCCAAAAGCAATTTTACCAAACATGAGCCGAGAAAACAAGATCAGACTCCAGTATATTTCCCACGGGGCCCAAACATAGACAGGGTGGACATGTTACGCAAGCCATACCTTGGAAAAAAAAGATCCACACAGCTCTGGAGCCCTGTACCATCTTGTAGCAACGTAGTCCTGCAAGGTGACCAGTGCACAACCATAATAAGTAATTGGGCTGCCGTGTGCCCTCATCAAACTAAGCCTAAAGTGAAACACAAGGACGCCAAATGCCAAGAAAACAACATACCGTCCAAAATATTGTTGTCGGCGTGTCACTAAAAGCAACTCTTGCTAATCCAAAATCACAAACTTTCAGTTTACAGTTCGCATTTGCCAATATATTTTTTGGTTTAAGATCTCGATGGTAGACATTTGCTGCAACCAAAGAGCTAATAATTAGCATCCAAATCTTGAAGGAAAGCCCTTTAAAGGCCCAAATATAAGAAGTTGAAAAGAACTGAGCCAAAAGAAAAACTTAAAAGGAAGAAGGAATAAGTATCTACACTTAGCAAGAGCTTTCTGCTAGAGCATCAACATGAGCGAAGAAGCCAGAATTGTGAGAAAAGAAGGTAAACTGATAACAAACCTGTGTGCATGAACTTCAACGCTCGTAGCATTTGATAAAGGAAAAACTGATGGTGTTCTCGGGTCAAATCGTCATTAGCTTTGATGACTTGGTGAAGATCAGACTCCATGAGCTCAAAAACAACATAAATATCTTTGAATTCCCTCTTTGAGGGTGGCAACATGATGCTCTTGATTTCGACAATATCAGGATGTCGCAGAAGCCTGAGCAACTTGACTTCTCGAAGGATTCGAATAGCATCAGAATGTGCTCAAAAATATCATGTATTTTCTTTATAGCGACTTTTTCCCCAGTATGCGTGTCAATGGCTGCACAAACAACCCCATAGCTTCCCTTACCAATTACCTCCAAGATTTTGTACCTATTGGCATCTCCATACTCAGTGAAAAACTCCATCTCCTTCAGCTGCAGAGGACAGAAATTAGCTGTTTCAGACTCTAGCCAAAAAATATTTGTCATGGTAAAAAAGAAATTAGAAATGGGAGGCAATTCACAACTAGACACCAGCTGAGAACAAACAACTCGCAAGCTACAGCAAAGCACTAAAAGTGAACATTCCCACCACAATCATCCCGAAGGAGTCTTGAACACCGAGAAAGTCCAGGAAACATAAAAGGGTTCAACAGGAAATCTATCACATTATGCGTCGTGTCCTGGACCCATCTCCCAAAAAAAAAAAATATCCAAGTACGAATTACAATCCGTCAAGTAGATAAGGTTCAGTACTGCTACCGCAGATCTTCCACCAAGATATTAGCAAAAACTTCACATGAAGAAGGTAAATATATAAACGCTTCGAGTGGAGAAATTCGAGGAAACCAAATCAGTAAGGCCATGGCTTAAGACCAACATAACTTACTTCTTCAAAAGCACTTAGATAAAGGCAGTGAAATTAGGATAAACACGAAAACGGCGCAAAAGATTGAAGCCATACCACACAAAAAGCAAGTTATCGTAGATTCATAATCAATCATAAAACATGAACCACCAAAGAACAAATCACAAGATACAAGTCTACGGCCCCGAAAATTGTTTCCAATTATACGGCACGTCAATCAAACGTGAGATGAACACGAAACCTCCGAAAAGGTCTCAACAAACTCCACCAATATCAAAACTTTCATTCCACCACGACAATTTCCCAAGCCAAAAGCAACTTGCACGCAAAATACCTGCAAGAAAGGGACGTAAGAACGCAAGAAGGGAGAGACTCTTACCTTTTTCGAGTGCCGATCCGGTTGCATATCTGCACAATTAGGGAAACTTAAAGAATCTTCCTTGTTTTTCGAAGGATCAGGACCACACAAATAATTACGACCCTAATTCACCGAGACTAACTCAGAGATCAAACGGAATCGGAGAGCAAATCAGCCGCATTTGCCCCAGCGAGACCTGCCCCTGATCACAAGCCCACAATCCCTCCTCAGCGCTCTTTTAGACGTCTTCTTATTGCTGCGCGCGACCAGACAACACATCCAATTCCCCTCTCCGAAGCCCTAAGATTCGCTCCACCCCCCTCAACGAAACAACAACGCCTCGGATTCTCGCTCCAGTTCCACGAAGTAAAAGCCCCCCCGATCACCACTCGAGACTGACGAATCTGGACACGGAATGGGCCTCGCCGGAGACCCGTCGATCCAAGTGGCGACGGAGAAAACCCCCAGCAACTGGTTCGCAAGATCTGAGCGCACCAGAGAGACCGAGAGAGAGAGAGAGAGGAAAAGGAGACAAGGGGGGAAAAGAGAAGGCGAGAGTATAAAGGTTGGGATAAATATATAGGGCCACAAAAAAAATTTGATTTTCGAATTTTTCTTTTTTAGGTTTTTTTTTTTTTTACTTAGCAAAAAGAGAAATTAGTAGGTGCGTGCAGGTGCACCCCACCTTTTACCCTGCACGCGCAGCCCACTTTTGAATTAGTGCCAACTTGGTCTACGGAGAGGAGACGTTAAAAGTGGGGATACTGCGGCGGCCGTGTTCTCAAGTACAAATATTTTAATCTTACACCGGTTGAAAATGTCAATAAAGACGTTAAGTTAGGCCCGTCTGAATTTTCTTTTCAACATGTCTTGGGAAACAAGGTTTTAAATTCAATGTCCTGAATATCGTACCCAAACCCTATGATATGATAATATATGAAATAACTTCCTTAATAAAAAAAAATCTAGTGTCTATATAGCCTTATCGATTATATGATTAGAGGTCTTATCAGTTGGAGAGAGCTGAGAAAGAGTCCGACAGATCAGCAGTAACGAAAGCATGATTAAATCTCTGACGACATTGTAGCGCAGTGTGCCCGGATCCGTTGCAGGTCCGGCAAGAAAGATGAGGTCTAGATCCGAGAATGCCTTCTTGAGCGAATGGGGACAACATAAAGCCTCAAAACACTGCGAGGCCAACTAGAGGAGGGGGAGGAGCGATCAGCATTGGGGGCAGAGAATGACTATAAATTAATTGATCCTTGGAGGCTTTCCAACCGGTTGATCACGCGAGAGCCGTCCATGTTGTCCCCGACCAGATCTTCGACCCCTAAAATTACATCCACCATGACCCCCTCAAAACGATGGATCGGTGAAGTGCCATGAGCAATCAAAGCATGATGAATATCGAATGAAGACGAGGCATTCGATTTTTGGAGAAATCATTCTTCTTGTATGAGGAGGCATAACCGCAAATCACCGAAGGAAAATAATAGTAGGGCCATTGGTGACCATTGTGACAAAAGGGTCATGCTCTGATGGGAACCCGTTGAGGGCTTGAATCACCAAGTCCTTATTAGAGATAGAGCAATTGATTATGGTGAGAGAGTTCGCAACTGACTTTAGATGCTGAAGATAACCAAACTGAAAATCAAGCTTTGATCTAATTTCCTTAGCAGCGCATCGATCAATAAAGCGTCACCCTAAAGCGAGCCAAATTTCGCGAGATGTGTGAAGATTGTGAACTTCTCGGAAAATCTCAATTGCGAGGGTTGAGTTAATCAAATTGCGAACGCATTGATTCGTCTTGATTCAAATGGAATAAGAGGTGTTGGCCATCACAGTACCGTTCTGATCATTAACGAGCCTCTGCAGACGCGAAAAATATCCATCCACGTATCACAGCAAATCGTTACAGATTAAAATAGGTTAAAACTTAGATTTTTCACAAAAGACAGTTGTCTGCATCAAGTTTGGTGGAGATGAGATTAGTGATGTCAGGAAGAACAAGAGATGGCGAGGCTAATTGCATGATGGTAAGTTGAGTAGCAATAGAGATCGGAGTAGTAGAGAAAGGGAAGAAGAGATGAAAAGAGGGCGGAATATCATTGAGAGGTGATGGAAAATTGGGATTAACAAAAAGAGAAGATGATGGCCAAAGGGACGGTAGAGAAGAAGAAAAAATCGCGGATGTATTGGGCATTGTCGAGGCAGTAATTGGAGAAAAATAAAGTATTAATCTGGGGCAAAGATGTTGAAAAACGTGATACATTTTCCTGCTTTGATACTATGTTGATGTTTAGAGCCAGAGAGAAATAACGACAGAGTTCTATGGCGGCTTAACCCAAATTAAGATTGTATAATATGTATTTATAAGAGCGATTAATTATAGCAAGGGTATAGATAAACACAATTATAGAAAATACCCCACTATACATATAATTACACATTAATATTAACTAGGTAGTCAGTAGTACGATATTTGCAAACAAAGCAGCGTCGGCATCATCAATGATGAGCTCCTAGATTAACAAGATGGCTTGTGACCACGTGAAAAAAAAAAAAAGTTATTTTGCGAAGTCGAGTCCTAACCACAGTGCCCAAAGTTTAGATCGAGTCATCGAATATGATCCCACAGATGTGCAAGACCGCCAATAACGACGGGGTGCATTTCTGTGTCTTGGTCGAAGTAATATTTTTCGCAAAGCGTTGACCTCCAAAATTCGCTACCGCGGCGGTCAATCAATCAATCAAATCGTCCCCAACCACGAACCTTCATTCGGCAAATGGAGCGCGGTTAAAAAAGGGTTAAAAAATGGGTTGGTGAACCCCGCCAGCCAGCCATCCACCGCGCACCTTCCTTCTTGCGCGTGGCCGCCGTCGCCGTCTTTGTTTTATCCGGCGAGACCGGTGGGTTGTCGTGTCGTAATTGAAGCGGGGAGAGAGAGGGGAAGTGACGTAGTTTTCATGGCCCCATCATCGTCAATCGGTGTCGCAATTTCCGTGGATGTTCGTGAATTGCCATCCGACGAGGCTTTACACTGGAGCCACAGCCTCGCAATTTTCGTGGATGTTCTTTTCTTGTTTGACTTCTTTTTAAAATTTTTTTTTTAAATTTTGGGTTATATATATATATATATATATTATAATATTATAATATACACACACCATCTTTCACGCGGGCCGAATATGAAGGGTATGGATTTTCCTTCCATTCATTTGCTTTCGAGGAGATGTTGGATTTACCGCGCAGTCGAAACTTAAAATCAGATTACACGGTTCGCATTATCAAGCGGGGCGACATGGCAAATAGGCTTCCTAGTCGCGAAACGAAGAGTGTTTGGCTCCTCTCACTCGCGCGCCTCGCCTTCGAGCTGTCGACTGATGCGGGGGGAAATGGGGAGCGAATCCGCACGCGTTATCTCGAGAAGCCTTACCTAGCCAACCGAGGGGGTCGGGCGAAGCTCCATCTACGAAAACGAGCACGTGACGGAGGATCACCCTCACGAGTCCCGCCCTTCGGGAAGAAATTAAGCTCGAAGACGTCACGCTCTCGTCTCGGGATCAAGATACAATTAAAAAGCTTTCGTTAATCTTGGCGACCTTTTGCCCGAACGGTTGCAAATGGAGACGCATCGTGGCTCCAGAGCGAGGATGCGACCACATTATAACGCCCTCAATCGTCCTATCAACGTCGAGCGGCCATCAGCAAAAGCCCCGGCGTGTGCGAGTTCATTGCTCCTCGTGAGGTCCGTGAACACGGGAGAAAACACTAATCACTGGTGCATGACGGTAGCTGACGTCATCGAATGCTTTCTCCGAAACTCTTGAGCGTAAACCCACGAAAAGTGAGATGAATACTCACTCAAGTGCCCGGCGAGTAATAATAATTCCTAAGCAGAGGAGGGAGAGAGCTCGAGGAAGATGCCGAGGAGCCCACTGATGCTGCATCATCACTGGACTGAGCTTCTCAGTAATAATTCCTAAGCAGAGGAGGGAGAGAGCTCGAGGAAGATGCCGAGAAGCCCACTGATGCATCATCACTGGACTGAACTTCTAGCATTTTGAGTAGGTTAACGTCACGAGAAATCCTAAATTGATACATTACGATAGATTTACTCGAATTATTTTTTAACCATAAAAAAAACCTTAGACCGATACGTCGTGACGAATTTACTCTAACCTAATATTTCGACCATCAAAAACTCTAAATTGATATATCTGTGATAAATTTACTCTAAGCTAATTATTCTGACCACCAAAAACTTCAAAATGGTACGCACGCGACAAATTTTTCTCTCCGTTAATTTTCATTAAATGGATTAATATCACGAAAAATCTCAAATCGATACGCATGTGACAAATAGAAGGTAAAAATCCCAAAGGTGTATGGCCAACAATTGCCACGTGTCACCAACTCAGTAATTTGACAATAAAATTTAACGAAAATGAACATAGTTAAATTTATCATATGTGTATCGAGTTGTGATGAATTTATTAAAGGTGTACCGGTTTAGGATTTTTATGGTTAAAAAGATAGTTTGGGGTGAATTTATCATAGACGTATCAATTTTGAATTTTTCGTGATATTAACCCTTTTAAGTAAATTTGGAATTACCAATATAAAAATGAAATAATATTTTTAAATATTTGATTAATAATTTTTCGCAGGTCAATTTCGTGTCCTGCGGTTGAAAAGTAAAAATAAATTAATTAAATATGGAGAGGGCCCGTGTATTCGGGCCTGTGGGTTCCCCATCTGGCCTTCTCAATCTGACGGCTGTGATTCGTTTCCCAATATAAAATGCATATATATATATATATATATATATATATATATATATATATATTCACCCTTCAAAGTTTTTATTTTTCGGATGCAGGCAGCAATTCTGACCGTTGGAAGGCCACTTTTGATTGGAGGGCCGATTTGGACGTCAACGCCTATTCCCTTTTTTTTTTTTTTTTTTTTAATTTATTCTTTTCTCGACGCATGTTGTCGTCGCCACGTGTAATTTGTCGTTCTTCCACGCGAAGCTGCTGTCGCTAGAGGACGACCTGGCCATTGGAAAGAGTTTCAAAGGAGGGACTTGCAATCCAATTATAAGGATTTTGTACCGTTGTCATCCCTTATCCAAAGAATATGTCCTTGTCTATCGGTTTTTTTTTTTTATGTGGAAAAAAATGACGAGGTGTTGCCACCAATGAGTTTCTGAGTATGGCTATAAAGATCTCGCACCTGTTACGAAAATGCTCAATTTAAACCGTGATTGCTCTGTTCACTCGAAATGCGAAGATCGGAGATCGACAAACTCATCATTGTCTTTTTGCTGGCTTGGTCGATAAAAAAAAAAAAACTCTCCATGCTTGATAGGAAATGCTCAGGGCACAAGTTAGTCGGAGTTTTCCGTCAAATTGTGATATAGACTTGTGATCTCTTGAAAGACAACGCAACTCATTTACTATTGAACTACATGCTTGATGGATCGATTATTGGGTATGACTAGATTTTAATAAGGCGATTATAGCTATCGGAAAACTTTAAACAATGTTCTCCTGCTTTCAAAATGCACATAGATTCAACTTCATAAAGATTTATCGATCTGTCGCACATTGTGATGCTGATTGCTCTAACTTTCTAGACGTTTTGATAATGACCAGTGGGTCGTAGAGAGGTGAAATGATCCATCAAAACAAAGTCTGATGAAACGATCCAATCCAAACATCAATCCCTACCCCTTTCAGCAAGGCATCTTTAAAGGCCAAGGAGCCATATAGAGCATGTCGCCGCCACTCGTTCGTTAGTTGAAGTTGCGGATCATATCGACCACTATTGCCATGTACGATGCGTCTAAACCAATTGATTCCTAGTGCTTTTTCTAGAGGTGGACCACTTATGGTTTGTTCTAGAGGTAAGCCTTTAAATCCCGCCCAATTTGTTGCTCACGCCCAAGGGGTAGTCACGTTGAGTTGGGCCGATACAGAGCGAAGCTCGAGCTTGAAGCTCGGCTCGGCTCGCTCCATTGAGCATCGAAATGATTGCTCGAGTTCGATTCAAATAGAGAATTTATATATTGTGCTCGACTTGTATACAATCAATTGAAGAGACCCGAGCCCGAGCCCGAGCTCGACCTCAACCTCGAGCTTAATAAACTCAAATAATGGTAATGAGACTCTTTTCGAATTACAATAATAATGCACAGTCGAAATTATTAACGGGCCTCCGTTTTGAATGCTCTAAGTGGATCGGAAGCCCATGGGCCGGAAGCCCAAACCCGAGAGACTGTTCTAGTGGTTTGGCACGGAGCAGCGACGTGGCATCACAGGAAACACAATCCAGTCTATCCACGCGGAAGCCACTTGTCGCCTTAATCGAGTTATCTGCTGCTCCGTAGCCCATTTGATACCAACAAGATTATCCAATCTGATCCGTCCGTTTCCCAAAATGTCTGATCGTACGGTCACCGCATCATTTCTCTTCCCCCGAATTGGGAAGGCGCGTTACAATTCCTGCGCCTGCGCCGGCAAAAAGAAAAAGAAAAAAAATGGAAAGAAAGAATATTTTTGGACTCTGGTTCTTGTGAAGAGGTCAGCAATGCCTTCTGCTTCTGCTACTTTATTGCTGCCGAAGTACATATCTCCGAAAGCCCATCTTTCGTGGGTTTCCAATTCGTCGTTCATCGCGTCGCCTTCTCAATCTTTGAGGAAAGCGAGAGCAGTGAAGCTCTCTGTTCGCGCGATGGGGTCTTCTGCTTCTTCCCAGAGGCATGACAACCTGCAAGGTCGGTCCTTTTTGTCTTCTTCTAATTGTCCCATGAACCCTCCCTTTCTTTCGGGTTCTTTTTCAGTTTTCCCCAAGAACTCTTTTGGTTTCCCCAAGAATGTCTCCTTTTGATTTTGCTGGGGATCTCTGAATTTGGGATGATTGTTGTGACAGACAAAGTTGGCCCTGTCTCCTCCGAGAGTGATGAAGAGTGGAAGAAACGTCTGACTCCGGAGCAGTATTACGTTACCCGGCAAAAGGGCACTGAGAGGGCTTTCACCGGGTACGATCGATTCTGGGGAATGTTGCTCGTTCCTCGTGTGTTTCAGACCAACATGATTCTTTAAATCCACAGAATCTCCATGCTTGTCAGGTTTGCCAGTCCATTTTCTGGTCCGTGGTGCATAGAATGGAATGGGTGGATTTTGGGCTAAGACTGTTTGCTTTCTTGAGTAGAATAAAGGTTTGAGCAAGCCCCGCGATTCCAAATTATTTTCTTGCCTGCCCGACGCAGAAAATTAGATTAGAGGGCAAGATAAGAAAGTTATGCAAGTGCCTTTCTCGGGGCGAGAAACAAGAATTTACTGGAGATTTCCTAGGTTGAAGTATGTACTCGCAAAATATTTAACCACGTACCTCCCTGGTCCTCCACCAATCGATTCAACAGCTTCTTGTTGTTAGTGCATCTGGCATCTGCTTCTAATCTTTCCCTGCGTTTGTTGTTAGCGTAGCTCTCTCTCTCCCATATATGTATTTTTGGTGTGGGTTAGGAACTTCGCTTATGATTTGGCCCTAGCTAATGTGCTTTATTATTATGTTTCAAGCTGTCTAGTGTGGTGCAGCAAATTGGGCTATCTGCTTACCTCTGGTAATTCTCTCTGTTGTTCTGGTTTTATGTGCCCTCAGAGAATATTGGAACACCAAGACCCCCGGAACATATCATTGCATTTGCTGTGACGCTCCTCTATTCGAGTGAGTTGGCTCCTTTTTCCACCACCATCTCGGTTGTCCTTGATAACTTTCCTTTCTATTCTCCAACTGTCATATATGATTACTGTCTCTTTCAGATCAAATACAAAGTTTGACAGTGGAACCGGGTGGCCATCATACTATCAGCCCATAGGGAACAATGTCAAATCGAAATTGGATCTCTCGGTCATTTTCATGCCACGCCAGGAAGTCCTGTGTGCTGCTTGCGATGCGCATCTCGGTCACGTCTTCGATGACGGGCCACCTCCCACTGGTAAACGCTATTGCATCAACAGGTTAGCCCATCTTCCCTTGTTGGTTCCTCTTGATGCATTCACTGAAATCTATTGCAGCTGACATGTTGAAAATCCCGATTTCTGCAGCGCTTCTTTGAAGCTGAAACCAAAGTAGATAAGAGGACACACCAAAGTGAGCATCCTGATTTCACAAGCGACTGTTTTGTGTTGCCTTCCCATGTAAAGCGTCATGGTAGACTTCATTGTTTTGAAGTTTCCCCCCAATAATCTCCCCTTTTGTTGTTCATAGGGTGCTAAGTGGCAAAAGACAACATAATAATGTTTGCATTGTGACAGAAGAAGCATATGGAGAACAATCGTTTCTGGAGTTTTCTGTGGTCACGACAATCTACCTCAAATGTGGATGCGCTTGCATGATGTATGCATTATAGAGCACTTTCAATATAGTGTGATCATCCAAAAAACTTGTGCTGAAATTTTGTACACCATCTCCTCGTATGAGACACAGCTGTAAGACAGACGATGTACTTGTTCATCCTCAATATATTGCGTATTGTTCGCACTGATAAATATTTTAGGATCTTCCAGAGAGGGGAGAGGAAAAAACTAGAAAGGCCACATTTCAAACGACTCGATAAAAACCTATTTTTCTGTATTGTGACCACCTACTTACTACCAACTTATGTGTACAATATACTTCGACAGTACTACTTGTTGGTATGTTCGGTTTGTGTGTGTGGATATGTAGGGTTTTTCACTTGGCGATGGCTGTTGTAGCAATTACATTTGGTCAGACTCTCATCTTCTCTCAAGAATGACGCAAGTTGTCCCCGAAAGCAGGATTTCGTCTTCACTTATGGTGAAGAGCAACAGTAGTACCAGTTAGCTTTGATTTTCATCTGGAATCTCTCTCTCTCCAGAGATGTGTAGTTGCTTTTTCATCCACTAGCACTGGAATTTGACCAGCCTCCATGGGGAATCAACTTTAGACGGTGACCACTTAAAGGGGCCATCGCAAGCATCCGCTTCTATCGGATAAAGCCAAGCATTCGTTGGTATATCAAAAGATCCTGCACACGGTTAGAGTTGACGAATACTTCAGGGACTCTTATTTCTTATATCAGGCATGCTCACGTGAACTTAGAAAATAGAAGTATGAACTAACGATATGTGATCCTTACGCATGGAATGCGGGGGTTCGGGGGCAGCGCCCCAACGAGGTCCCGCTGGCCATCAGCGAGCGGGGATTCCGCTCACCGGTGAGCGGACAGCTGCCCTGCTCACCGATGAGCGGGCGGGGGCGTGGGGGGAGCGCCCCGAGAAAATTTCGATTTAGGCTTTTATTTAATTTGGTCCATTAGTTGTGGGGCCTGTTTTGAGTCTATATATATTATATTTTCGTTCATTGTAACCGTGCGACAGAAAACCTAATAATACAGACTGCAGGACGTAGCCCTTTTCTGGGTGAACTTAAGTAAAATCACATTATTCGTTTTTCTTTTCTCTACCGTTTTTCCGATTCGATTAGATAAACCTCATCACATACTAGGCATACGCGTAGATAACCTCCTCACCAGACTATATTACTGCTGTAATTTGTTGCCCGAAACAAGTAATCGAACAATAAATAGATAGAACAAGAAAATAAATCGGACACTATATGTATGTGGTTCGTTGTAGAGACTTACGTCCATAGAGAGAGCATCAACGAATTTCACTATAGATCAAGCGATATATGGAGATTACAATCACACTCGAGTCACTCAAATACTCTTAGTATTTCTCAGTCCCAATTACAATTAAGAAAGCACATAATATTTAGCCCCACGATTCCTAATGAAATAATCTCTCAATCTCGCGAAGGAATTAATACGCAAATCTTACAATAAGAGTTAATCTGCTTCGACACATGAATTCTTGATGTAATTCCACGAAGATAGATCTTGCCAAGCATTCGACGGAATGGCGCTTCGATAATATTCTTCGTATCAACAACGGCGGACTTGTGTATAGACCAATAAGCCACACACGTACTTGAGAAAACAAATAGGGAAGTTCGATCAACGAAAATCAAGATTGACTTTCCTATTTCGTCTTTATCTCACATGAAAAGTTCAACTCCAACAGAAATATTATTCTTGATCTTGATTTGAAATATATCGAACAGAATATACCACATCGTTTTCATCAAGATAGATTTTCGTGCTATTCAAAACAAATCTTATCTTTAATTTCAAGATCAAGATATATTTGTTTCTAAAATTCAGATTTTCGCTTCAGGCTCAAATTTGAGAGATATTGTAACATAATCCATCGGGATCTTTTCGTTTTCATGGAATAAAGTGATGGATAAAGGCAAGTTTCTGCAGAAACCTCTGCCTTCTTTCTTTCGATCTCTCATCTTAATGTCTATGTGTGCTTGAGCATGGATGTTGTATGCAATCATACCATTTACGAGAAACCGGAGCATTGAATATGTCACAGATCACCAGGCTGCAGATGTATGCAAGGTCAATCTACTTTTCTGTATGTTTAATTGAAGTTGCATCTTGTTCATATTTTACAAGTAGGAATGCCAAGTCGATCCAGAATGAACCGAAGTTTTGGAAAGCTTGTGCTTTTTACTCATATTGTGTTGAGATATAATGCGAAAACGCTAATGGATCTTGTAAATATGTCAATACAGATATTTTCAGAGAAATTATGAGGAATAATAAAAGATACCGAATATTTACGTGATTCGGTACCTATGTTCACGAGAAGAGGCAGCAATATAATCCACTATAATCACCACGTACGTATATCTATATGACTTCAAAAGTAATTCTAATCTAATTAGAATTCTTTGGATTTCTTTCCCTTCGGTTAACGAAATCGATTTATATCCTTCAAGCGTGTTGGATTTCGTAAACAATTCAAACTCGAGATATTAATTTAACATATTATATATATAGGATTTATGCTCTTCCATTTTGTATCATCCATGTGTCCTAATGAGTAGGATAATTCACAGGTGTCGGCAGAATTTATGCTTATTCCAATTCGTGATATGCAGATATGGATTCTCGTGAGGCTATGTCAGTCAATGAGTCGACTTTTGTGGATGATCACCCTACCCACCTTCTCTTGGTCTCTGTCGGTGGAACGGGGGCCGAGGGGTGGGGGGGTGTGGTTTGTTTCTTTTTGCACCCAACAATGCTCTCCTTTTTCTCGGTCAATCAGCAGCTGCCATTCTGGGTAAATTCTACTTAGACGAAGGTGGAGAAAGCAAAACTGCTGGCCTTCCCCGTCGTCTACCTCCCACTCTTCCTACCTAGACGCTAGGATGACGATGTGCGACACATCCTGAAAGGACCCTAGACGCTATCACTGTATAATATTGTCTGTTTTGGATCAGAACCCTCACGACTTTAAAACACGTTACATAGAGTAGAGAACCCCAAGCCTTATCAACTAGCCTAGGATTTTCCCTTAGGCGAGGTGGGACAGAAGACATGCATTTAGTTGGGTCTGCTCTAGCTTGGCAGGTCTCTTTTGCTGGAGTTATGGGGCTCGGTTTTTGGGTATCGTCCCTATTTCCCCAATTTCATCGGTATGTCAATAATGCCGCTTGTTCCGGTCATCACCGCATTATTTTATGGCAAGAGCATGGACTGCGGCCATGTTGTTGGCAATATTTGGATGTTCTCATCTGTACCAGTATTGCTTTTACTCGGTTATCGATTCACTTGCCTGTAGTCCTTTGCTAGATTTTCCTTTTGTAGATACAATCCAATCGCGCTCTGTAAGAGAACAGTCGAGCTTAGAAAGTAGATGGGAATGAACCATTGGTGGAGTGAAAGCACGAGCACGGAGAATTCTATGGCTTGTTTAGGAGGCACTTTTTCACGCCATTAGGAAGAAAAGATAGTGAAAGGGATCAGCATCTCCATGCTGTGACATGAGCGTTAAGAACTAGTTTGCCTATGAGCATGTCACTTGCTCGTAGCATCTTACATCAACAGGAAGAATTAGAGTATGTATAACGAAACAATCGATGTTCCAGGCATCGGTAAATCGGACATGCGAAAATCATCTTGCCCTTCAGGATAGTTTCTCTTAATCACGCACTTGCACCTACCGACAAGCTCTGTTTCCGTCCATAACAGTCTCTCTAAAACGCGTCCTTGCACAGAGCGACAAGTTCTTAAACAAACATTTGTCAACAACACACAACAGTGGAAACTGGAAGTGGGCCAGCAACTTCAAACCTTTTCACGTGACAACTGAGCCAAGAAGACTCAAAAGTTCGGTGACAATGAAGACTAAGTGAGCCTCGTTGGCTCCCCAGCTGCGTGCTACGCGTCGTTTTCACAACCTGTAACTCCTATCCTATCTCCTTCATCTAGGGGGAGCAACAGTTGAGAGAGCCAATGCTTTCACATGATTCATTCCCACTTTGCGTTATCTCTACTCTATTTGGTTTGTCTTGATGACCCAAAAAGGCAAAGCTCTTGACTGGCATGATTTATAAATGGCGAGTTATGATCCACACACGGACCCGAAAAAAAGGAAAGGAATTGTCCTGCCTGATCTACGCTGGAGTTTCGTGCAGTGCAGGACACTTGGTTTTCCTCTGGATGCCCAGTCACCACCAACCGTGTCTCTGTGAAAAGAACAGATTCAACAAATTTTATGTTCTAAACACCCAGTTCAAAAGGAAATCTTTTTCTTATCTTCTCGACTCTCCATCCCGAAGATATGGTATAAGGTGGAAAAATGCAACCCACGAGAACCTCGCTAAAGCTGATCAAATGTCAACAAAAAGGGCTCAGGCAAGGAAAGATTGTCATGTTATTATGCCTCATCCCTTGGGTGTCAATACCATGAAGTGTCCTGTACGTGGACGAGTTGTTTTCTTTACCTTTCCTTCTGCTTTGTGCTCTCCCTGAAACTTCTTCTCTCAAAACATAGAAGGAAGCTGAGTGTTCAAAACAAACCTCAATTACTGAGACCCTCCCATCTCAATTTGCACGACCAAATGGAGAAGTCTCTGCTCTTGGCATTTTACATCACCATCTGCTCCCTTGCTTTCGTTGTGTCGAAGATCGTGATCTCCCTTCTTCTCTACAAACGATGGAGGAGAAAGCACATGGTTTATGAGGACGGCTTGTCGGGTACGTCGTTACTCTTCAAGTGCTCGACAGATTAGTCTCTTTCCTATGGGAGAATGAGGAACACATTGATGTCAATATTGTGCTTCCCGTGACAGGTGGGAAGATGGTGATGTTCAGGTCGCCCGCGATGCAGTCTCTCACATCAGACTCATTCATGAAGAAGACTCTGAAGCTGAGCAACAAGGATATCATTGGTTCGGGAGGCTACGGGACGGTGTATAAACTGACGATAAACGACTCCATGGCCTTCGCGGTGAAAAGGCTCAACAAGGGGAGTTCGGAGAGAGACAGGGGATTTGAGAGAGAGTTGGACGCCATGGGAGATATAAAGCACCGCAACATCGTGAACCTCCATGGATACTACACCGCCCCTTGCTACAATCTTCTCATATATGAGCTCATGCCTAATGGAAGTCTTGATGAAGTTCTCCATGGTAAAGATAATATCATTGACAGCTCCTATGTTGCAGCTGAATTGTTAGCATAAGTTAATACGGGCTACAAAAGTATGTTGGCTTGAGTTCAGAAATAGAGTTCTTTATGTGCTGGGAGATTTCAATCTACTAAATCTTACTATTTTACAGGAAGATCAATGAACAAGATGACATTGGATTGGCCGATGAGGTATAAAATAGCCGTGGGCGCTGCGAGAGGAATATCTTATCTACATCACGACTGCATCCCGCACATAATTCACAGGGACATCAAATCGAGTAATATATTGCTGGATCAGAATATGAACGCACAAGTTTCTGATTTCGGACTCGCCACGCTGATGGAACCAGATAAGACTCACGTTTCAACATTTGTAGCAGGAACTTTCGGATACCTAGCTCCTGGTATTGGACTAGCAAATACTACTTACGACTAAATCCTTAGTTCCCTATATGAGTTTAATACTAGAAAGCTTTATTTGCTCTTTTGGGCAGAATACTTTGATACGGGGAAAGCAACAGTAAAAGGAGATGTCTACAGCTTTGGGGTTGTTCTGCTGGAACTTCTGACTGGGAAAAAGCCGACAGACGAAGCGTTTGTGGAGGAGGGCACCAAGCTTGTGACATGGGTAATTCTTGAGCTGAACTTAAGATTTTGACCAATTAGATTTGATGTTGATTTGCCAAATAAGACCTACGTAAAAGATCAAACGAGGAAGCCTTCAATACATCTTAGGGGTATCCTCTGGTAGAAAGTATAAACAAAAATAGAATGACATTAATCTGATATTTAAGGTTAGCGTCAACTCTCTAGTGTTTAGGCGCTCATTCTTGTCTGGTCACAAACAGGTGAAGTCAGTGGTAAATGAGAAGAGGGAGGAATATGTGCTGGACAGCAGATTGGAAGATTGTCCAGTTGACGAGATTAACAGTGCATTTACTGTTGCATTGATGTGCCTTGAGCCCGAGCCGGCTAAAAGGCCTACCATGGCTGAAGTTGTCAAGATGCTCGAGCAAGTAAAATCAGAGAAAACTGTTAAAGATCATTAGCCCCTGGTACTGATGTATTCTTAGAGAAGCTGTTATCTTTTCTGTTGAGTCCCAAAAGACCAGCTCAAATGTAACTCCATTCCTGTCATTAACCAAGAAAGAGCTTTCCTCCATCAAATTCTATAGCAGTGTGGGAAGAGAGAAGTACAAGGCTGTTCCACTAATTGCAACCAGAGCATTACTTTTAGGAGTAATGCTAGGTATACTATATTTACAAAATTTGGTATTACCAAACAATATGGCGTGATAGATTGGACATTCGTATTAATCTACTATCCGTGCTTTTAACCCACTTCTCTAAACATCCGTTCAGATTATGCCTCATCACTCAATATACAACATTTTGTAAAACACGGGATAAACTAATCCACTTTTAATTGTAGCTCAGCAGACTAATCTACTTCTCTAATTCCGAATCACCTGTTCAATTCTGGTGTTGAGACCATGGGATAGACAGGATCATTTAAAGGACAGAACACCAAATGACTTGAACATGAACATTTCGGAATTGCACAAACTGAATCGAATAATTAAATTATGAAAAATGAATGAATAAGATCTCGAGGACAACTCAACTTGTCCACCAATGGACTATTCTGTCTTAATCTCGGTGAACACAATTCATCTGATTACATGATTAATAACATTGATACAGAAGAAAGAAGCCATATGCCAGACCCGATGAATAAACTCACTTGACTAACCCATGAAAACTAGTTAAGGATTGCTGCCAAACCATTAGCAACAGAAGCTTTTAAGGAAGGAGAAACCGATGCATCCCCGCAAAACACATCAAACAGTGCAAAGGTGACACTCTCTGACTCAATTGTGGCGTCCGCTCCAGATGGCAACCCGTCAGATGAAACAGAAACCTGACATAAAATTCCAATGGTCCGAATTGTCATATGGAAAGGAAGAAAAGAGTGCTACAAAACCCCCATGCATTAGCATGCAGAAACGAAGCCAGAAGAACAAGAAAGTATGTGAAGTAGCCTATGTAGGGTATAGTGTGCATGTGTACACAAGAACAAGAATGGCGACACAATAGATGGTTGCATAGTTTACACTCACTAGCATCTTTGATGAGTCCAACCAAGTCAAAAATATGAAGGTTCCTTTCTTAAGAGGGCGTCCTTGAAAGATACTGCGGAACGTGGATAGAGCAGATTGGTCAACAGGAGTGAGAGACTTGATTCTTGAAGAGATAGCATCATCCAAGGCATCCCAGAAAGTTTTGCCATCGACATCTCTGACAAGAACAATCTGTAATGACTTCTCCAGTGGAGCTGCATCAATCTGTGTTAGCAACTACACAAACTACCCTTTTTTCTCTTGCTCACTCAACACACGAATGCTCAGCGTAGACTACCACAAAAGTATTAATTGGAGCTGCTAATTCTGGTGTTACCCTGAAAAATTGAGTTGAACAATGATCTGTCCTCCAGAATATCAGCTGCTGATTTCCCTTTCCAAGCATTCAGTTTAGGAGAGATTGACGGGTTTACATAGAGTCCTGCAGCGTAGACCTTAACGCCGATTATTGCAAAAACTTTCTCCCTGTATCCTGGTTATAGCATTGAATTACCAAGCATTCAGCGAGGATAAAGCATCCTTGAGTATTGAATTACCAAGCATTCAGCGAGGATAAAGCATCCTTGAGTAGGTAAGGTTAGAGGAAATGAAGGACCTAATATCATGCATTCAGCAGAGGATTGACTTGAGATTCTTTCAATCACGAACGGTAATCATGACTCAAATGAGGGAAAGAAAAGAAGCCAAACTCAAAACTTTATTTGAAAAGGCTGATTTTACGGGAGAGAATAGCTGTTTAAGATATCTCCAACAACCATCACGTGATACGACATTGAGTGGGTTCCTTCTAACAGTTCATTGAAAGATATCTGATACTCGCAACATAGTGACTTCATTGCAGTTGTAGGTTGAAGTCCACATTGTTCGATATCAGATGTTTTATGAGAAGAAAAAATTTCTGTTGCATCTCATTGACACACCAAATAGAAGCTATTCTGCACATGATTTTCGCTCTCCTTATCAAGAAAAATGTATGCGTGCGATTCACTTTTTCTCGAGTAACAACTTTCGGTACGAGATCTCATTGTGTTCGTGTGAAAGATATGAATTGACTGGTCATGAATGGCAAATGCAATAAGGAATTCACCTGTTCCAACCAAAGATAGAGATGTCGAACACCCTGGTAGTGTCAAAGACCTCTGGAACTTTACCCCCGTCGCCGGTTCTTCCGCATACGACTCGCTCCCTACCGTATGCTCAATAGAAGATAGGAAGATAAGGCAAAGAAAATAAGACAGCACTACGTCTGAAAGGGGCTCTTTTCATCAATTTCTTCTAAAAACCGCAACTTTTCAATCCTAACAAAAACTGCAACTTTCAGAAAAAAAGAAAGAAAGAAATTCCTCCAAAATTACATCGACTAACGTGATGGGTCAGAAGTAAGTAACAAGCGAAGTGGCAATGCAGATACAGTTCACCATACCCATATCAAACGAAGCAGAGAAACAGCAGGGGTTAGAAAGAGCTTCCTGAGAATTTACCCGAAGATGAAGAAGAAGCAGCTTTTACGGTGAAATGGCTATACTCTCGGCGCGAAGACAGAGAGAAAAGCTGGCGGCGTTTCTTCAGAGACCGACTCTGATTCGGAGTCGAAATTGAATTTCTTTGCTGCGAGGAAGATGTACCTGGATTGGAATGATTGCAGCCGCTGGAAGGAATGGATGGTGAAACGCACATTGGTGATGAAAAGCTCCAACACCTTGCATTGTTTTTGCTTTCCCTATGGAATTGCAAATCCGAAGTGGGAATTCAATAATTTCGTTTAAGAACGGAGGGGAAGCAGTTCTTCTTGTCTGAATGTTTCGGTTCGTTCCCTCCGCTTTCTGCAACTGTTTTCTCGTCTCCTTTCCAATTAATTTGTAACTACTCCCAACCAGATCGCACCGCGTGTACTTGCTCTTTAATCACCTCAGGATTGGGTGTGGCATCCATATCCCCTCCCTCGTAAATTTCAGGTGGCATGAGAATTCATCGAACAAAACTGCACTTTCTTTTCAATGATGCTAATTATGTAGGCATTAATTCAGACATCAGTGTGCTAATGACGTACCGCTAATATGATTGGTTTAATGGTGTAAGGGTCACCTTTCTTCTATTAGAGGCGATTCACGTCATGAGCAAATTTCCGTGAGCCTCACACATAGATAAAAATTTCTGTGATCAGCGACTCTTAATGAGGCCTTGCTGAGGGTCCCCCAACTTCGGTGCCGCCTTGCCGGGGTCACACGGCCCTTGCGCTTGTGGTGGATGAATAGCCATTCCTCCTCTATGTTCTTTTTTTTTTTTTTTTAAGGATTAGTTTTGTATTGAATATTTTTATCCATCCAAACGTTACTCTCTTTCAATAAAAGCTCTTTGACCGAAGCTCCTTGCCTCGATGCAGAACTTTCAAAGGCAGTGCCTATAAAAACTAGCGGCAATAGCTTGATTTGCTTTGGATCAAGCAGTTGAAGAAAGGTCTCTTGCACAAATAAAGCTATCGTGGTCTTTTCTTTTCATTTGTGGAGAAATGTGGTTCAGCTTATGTATCCCTCCAGTGCACGTTTTTATCCGAAGAAGGGTGCTAGTAAAATGGCATCTTTACTGGTTGTTGACCAGATCATTACATGTGAATAGACAGAAAATGACATGACTACCATTGTCAGTAAAAATGATACTATTGGCCATAATCAGATGATGTTTTTAACCAATCGGGAACAGATACCACTTAATCCAATTCACTTGTAGTATTCACAAAGCCAACATATCAAACCGTCACACAGACAAAGCAACTCAATCATCGACATAAGCTATGGCTACCTTCAAATGGATTGCAAAATGGTTTTCTGATTTTACCCTGATAATCCCACGAACCATCCCTTTGTGTCCTATGACCATCAAGAGTGAAGTACTTTTACAAGAGGGTTAAATTAAAAATTGCATGAATAACAGCAATTCTTGAGTACAAAAATGTTGAGAGATCTAAAAATGCCTCAATGAAACAACTTCAAGGTTGCACAGCTTCAAGTAGCTTCTCGTACACCTGTCTTGCTGACAAGTCTCAACCTGGAGGAGCATCAATCATAAGCAGATCTCGCAACAATCAATGCAGGAGCAGAACCAAGGAAGGGGTAATGTATTCTTCAAATTCAAATTATAGAAGCAAGTAGGCAGGGCAAAGATTTAGTCCAAACAAGACTCTTCTACTTTGTTCTTAAATAAGTTAACTCCGATTGCTCAACATTAGAGAGAGCATTTTCTCGTCGACATCCTTAAGAACCAGCACTAGTAAAGACCACTAGAGGAGTTCATCTTACAACATATGGCCTGGAACAAATCCACAAGTGAATTCAACAAACATGCTGAAGAATTCCCATGAGAATACAAGCCACCCACGTCTCATTAGATTTATGTGAACCAATAAAAAAGGGGATCAAGTTAAAAACTAAAGCTAAGGTACCATTTCAAGTAAAACTAAAAAAATGAAACTGGTACAGTAACATTGCTAATACTGTTGTAGAGTATTTCCAATTTTAGTAACGAAACCAGATGGACTTCCTAATGGTCCATACTATTCAAAAACACGTGCATCCCAGCATCCATGTTCCCAAGCATTGGCAAATGAATCTATACTAACCACAAGGAGCTTTGATTTGTTATTCCATCCCCTCTGTAGTGTCATCTGGCTAAGTCTCAGACCCAACACCTACGTGCAGATAGCAGACATGCATGTCTTAGTTTGAGACTCGAGCAAGGCAATGACATTTTCTCAATTGCAAGAGCTGAACATTAAATTGTCTACTTTTGCCATGAACTCCAATAGTTCGTTGTTAGCTTCTCCCCGGGCAGCGGGTGCAGCTATTGTTACTCGAACATCATCAGCATTCACTCCTGAATTACAAGTGGAGGAAAATATGGCTGAAAAGGGTAGATGTTTCATTGCACAACTGATAAAATGAAAGTTCTCGACCACCAATTGAAGGAGCACAATATGATCAAAATTAATAAGAATCTCATGGAATTCAAGAAACCAGCACATATGACAGTCACAATATTGTGACTCAACGGTGAGAATTATCAGATTAAATTCAAGCGAGTAATGAGTTGACACCTACAACCGTGGTGTGTTCAAAAGTAGCTATTTCCCAGTATGGAGTGACATTTTGAGCTTTCAAAAGGTAATAAAAGAAATTCTCAAAGTGTTGACATCGATTCACTTAAAAGACACAGTTTGTGCAGTTAGATTACTTGTAATTGCAGAGCGTTGTGCCCCAGCTTCCACTTCTATAGCCACTTGAACAAGTCCTCCTCTAACCGTGATATGCAGGGGGAACAGGAGCATCCTACAACAGCAACCAAGACAAAATAAACAATCTTCGACAACACACTTAAATAGGTATCATAATGAAGGATGCCCAAGAGAGTGGAAGAAATGCTCAATGCGCTCGCCAGAACTCTTGCTGTTGAATACTTTCCTATTAGCATGGGAAATCCACTATCTTCCATTACAGCACTATAAATCTGAGCCAGCCAGAAGTACAACACAGGAAATTGTGATCGAAGTCCAATGGTACCTGGGATTTGTTTCTGCAGCAACAGTACTCAGTGCCCCATCTACGATATAAATGAGTGAAGCAGTTTCCAGATCTTCCTCAGCTCGGTAGCAGACGAACAGGCCACAACCTATACAGTTCATGCGAAATTGCTTCTCTAGCTTACCCTCACCCCTGGTTTAAGATGAAAAATTCAGAAAAACCACGCACGCGGAAGCAACAATGCCCCATCAGAGCTCGCTCAGAACTCAGAATTTATTCACTCGGCCTCATTCCAGGCACGACCAACTCAACTTCGCGAATCGCTTATTAGAAGAAGACATAGTCATCCGGCTCTATTCACTATTTCCTACCACTCAGGGGGGAGAGAGGAGAGAGAGACAGAGAATTGATACAAAGGGCCAAAAACAAACTTGACAAACATTGGCATAATCATCTAGCAGTACGGAACATATTCAGAACACGCTATTGGGAAAAAAAGATGGCGTGAAAAGAATAAGCCCTTGAACACCATTTATTCAAATTATCCCCTAGATGGCAGCTTATCACCCGAATTGAACAATAAGTTAGCAAATGAATTGCTCTCTCGTTTCTCCTCCCACCAATATGCCCAAGAGGGTCGTAAGGTGAAGCGTAGATTAGGGGATTCACCGTTTTAAGAGAATCTTGCCAGCCTCTTGGACATTCAGTCGCGCAAGATGCTTCGTCTTGTCCAACACACATGCCCGGTCGGTCTTCCTCTTCGGTGTTTTCTGCAACTGGGTATCTTTCAAACGAATGTAATTCAGTCCACGAGAGATTCACAGCACAGGCAATACCAAATCAAGCACAGAGAGAGAGAGGAGGGAGAGAGAGAGAGAGAGAGAGAGAGAGAGAGAACCAGTGATGAGGACGTGAGAGCTGCAGTGCTTGCAGTAGTAAACAAAGAGATCGGAGTCGGGACCGTCAGGAGCTGCGTCTTCGCTCGAGTACGTGTGTGTCGTCCTCTTCGGCATCTCTCTCGCTCGCTCGCTCACCACACACACACCGACAACGCAGAACCTCTCAATTCGGTTTCGGATTTTCAGAAAGCTACAGCCTCGGGCTCCAGGAAAAACAATTGCAGCCGATTTGGGTCAAAGGCCAATTTGCTTGATTGGTGTAATTAGTTTCTCTATATGTTCCTCTCACGATGAGAATCTCTCTAATTTGTGCATTGTACGCCAATTTCATCACCCAATGTTTAACTCCATAAAAAGGAATTTGACCCATATCATTGTTGGAGAGTTGTCAAATTGGTGGATCGAACAGAGTTTGGATCGGGTCGAATATAATTCGACCCATATTGACCTTTAATCGGTTTAACGATTTTCGTACTATCTGAATTTAATGATCAATACCCGACCCGACCCGATGTATTACTTAAATATTTATGTAATAACCCAATCATGAAATATATCTCTTATAAGTTATAAGAAAATGATATTTGAATTTTTTAATTTTTCTTATAACCTTTTTTTACTGTTTTTTAGGATAATGGTTTAGTATTAACCGCCACTATGCCCGCTGCCGACAAGGGACATAGCGCGCAGATCACTGCTCCATATTTCAGAATTGCAGCTGCATATCGATCCACGGTTTCGAACTCTCTCTCTGTCTTTCTGTACTTCTTTCTTTTGCAAGTTTTTGCTCTATCTTCACCTGCTTATTCTTATTTGATGTTGTAGGGTATAACCCCGATGGGAAGGAGGGAGCGATTCTTGAATTCATCTACAGCAGGCAAAGCGGTCCAAGACCAAAAAGTTGACCTCACGGACGGGACCGCCGCGGACACAACAATGCGCGAGCGAGAGAGTTTCAAGATCAGCGAGGGACAAGAAAACAAGTCCTTCGCCTGCAGCCCGAGGACGTCATTTCGAGCGGCGACTCCAGGCAGACCAGGACTGCATCCTCCTCGGGCTGCTACTTTCGCCCACACATCGTCCAGGCTTCCGGGCCTTCACATTCGGGCCGGTGATGGCTCAGCCTGAGGACCACTGTTGAGAGGATGCGGCAGGCCGTGCTGGGGATCGAGATCCCCGAAACCCACCACCCCCCAACCCCCTTGCATGTCGGCTCGAGGTGGCCTGCGAGGAGCTGAGGAAGAATGGTGAGGAGTAGTACTGAGCTGTGGCCTAAGCGAATACGTGTAACTCCATGACGACGGGCTCCATGCAGCATACTTGACGAAGCTGGACACTAGCTTTGGGGGGGGGGGGGGGGGGGGGAGGAGGACAGGGTTGCCACTGGTGAGCGCCCTGATCGATAGAGAGCTGGAGAGATGGATCGGGGTGAACGTGGATTCGAGTCTGCATCCCGGCAGAGGGTGACCTTGCAGCGTGCCGACCTTCTCTCCCCCCACTTCACCTTCAGCATATGGGGAAGCGGTGGCGGCCGCTTCCAAAAAGGTTTCTTCCGTTTTTAAATTGGTAATGTTTCATGTTCTTTCCTTTTACTTATGAAAAATAATAAAAAATAGCATAAAACTAATATAATTGAAGCCTACAAGTGATGCTTGGAAGTGTAGGTCACAGGCTAGATTGGATTGATGTTGAAATCCATATTGATCCATTTTTTAAATCTACCAAAACTCCCCCCCCATAGGTGACCTAGTAAATAAAAGTGGGTACAGACTTATATAATGACAGCTAATCATTGTCAATGCCACAAAAAATAATCATATGAAATGCGCATAAAACTTTTTTTTTTGAAGGAGAAAAAGAATAGATGGCCCTCGACCAGCGTGGCGTTGAGCAAGGTGAATGAACCCCTCGTCCGGCAAAGCCTATTGCATGGTCGAGGGTCATGCCATCGTCGAGGGAGGTGCAGATTGTGCATCACGACAGTACAAAGGAGAGCGCCACGCATCCATGGAAACAGTAAAATCCATATTCCCTTCGGGGAAACACTCGGGTTCTTTTCAAAAGATCGAAAGAAGA
>JAGVVM010002873.1:0-11098 GCA_019149425.1 Psidium friedrichsthalianum
TCGTGTCAATCAGCCTCGTGGTCTCTCCCAAATTTGTTGTCTCACGTATATGTCCCTCCAAGTAGTCGGTGGAGGGAAAAGGCATTCGTCTTCCACATTAGTAGAGTCAACTAATATGGGTTCAGGCTTGTTCTTGGCTCTCTTCATCTGGAACACAAGATGGACATCCCAGAGCACTCCAAGCGCGCATGCAATCACTCCCCCCGAGTGAAAAGTCTGATAAAGTGGGGGCGGTAAAGGGCTATGGCTACTTCTCCCTCGACCACGACCTCCTTGCTTCCTGCCCTCGATCCCGGCCTCGGGCATAACTCCTTCGTACATGGTGTTCCATCCCATGATATCCCAAACCAGCCGTGTGGGACTGGCCAATTACTTCAATCGGAGTGTGAATACCTTGACCGCTTCTACCAAGTCCAGTGCCCGGTGTAAAACCATTCCCAACCATGACTTTAGCAACCATGAGTGCCGTGCCAGAGAGTTTAGGAACCGGCAAAGGTGTATCTTGAGAAGCGTGAATAGCAAACACCAGCTCAAAAGCATGGTAACTATCTTCCTCTTCATGATCGGGCTCAATATAAGGGATGGCCGTTTCATTGTAAATTCGATGATCTTCTTCCCCATATATGGTTATTAGCTTTGCCCCGACCACAAATTTAATCTTCTGATGAAGGCTGGAAGGTACTGCACCAGCATTGTGGATCCATGGTCGACCCAATAAAAAGTTGAAGGAGGATGGGATATCCAACACTTGAAAAAGAACGTCAAACATGGAAGGCCCTATCTGAAGTTCCAAGTTGATTTGCCCTACCACCTCTTTCTTCATCCCATCAAATGCTCGAACGGAGGTTTTAGCCGCCTGCATCTTAGCCAGATCGATATCCAAACGCTTCAAAGTAGATAATGGACATATATTTAGAGCCGAACCATTATCTACGAGCACACGAGCTAGATGAGTTTGCTTGTACTTAACGGATATGTGAAGCGCCTTATTATGCCCCCGTCCTTCCTCTGGTATCTCTTCTTCAGAAAATGCCACCTGATCTTTAAGCAGGATAGATCCAACAAACCCTTCAAGCTTGTCTTCATCGATGTTCTCTGGAACATGGACCTCACCTAAAACCTTCATCAAAGGTGCTCGATGCTTTTCGGACGTCTGTAGCAGTTCAAGTAAAGATACCTGAGCAGGCATCTTCTGTAATTGGTCCACGACACTATATTCACTGGCCTTGATCACAGCCAGAAACTCCTTCGCCTCCTTATCAGGGACTTGCTTCGTGGGTTGGTCATCCGAGTAAACACGACCAGACCTTGTCACTAGATCCACATCATAGGACCAAGGGACAGATTTGTTACTTTTGTACTCGAATGGCTGAGGTGACATGACAATAAAGCTTTCTGGTGCCTCTGGGATGAAAACCCCTAAATTGTCATCGGAAGCATCCTCAAGAGGAGGCATATTGGCTAATTCAGGGTCCGATTTGATCTGGTCGTTGCTCAATTCGGCCAGTTCTTGATCCCAGTCTATGACAACCTGAGACACAGTTGCTACTATACCTGTCTCATTAGCACACCCGATCATCCCATCCTTGACCAACGCATCAACCTTCTCTCGCACTTCAGACAAGAATACCACTTCCCCAACCGATAGTAACCTGCTCGGACTAGTGCATCAAAAATATCTGAAATACGAACCTTAAAACTCTTGACTCGTCCAGCTTCTAGGCCAAAAATTGCATTCACAGGGCTCTCATGATCAGGCAACGGATTATTCTGCACATTAGGTTTACCAGATGGTTTGAGTGCAAATGCTCCAGTTTCGAGTAAATCTTGGATTCGATGCTTGAGCACCTGGCAATCCTCCACTGAATGACCCACTTCACCTCTATGATAATCACATTTCTTCGAGGGGTCGCACTTAGTGAAGCTAGCGGGATCAGACCTTTGTGGCTCGGAACTCAGCAAATTCTTCTTTCTAAGCACCGTAACATCTGAGATAAAGTACCTGGGAGAGGTGTGAATTGACGCGGCTTGCGTTGCGGTCGTGAGTTCTGCTGGTTTGATCGCCCATAGATAGGTGCTTGTTGGGGGGCAAACTGCACTCGCGGAGCTTGAACCTGTTGCTTTTGAACGTAAGCCATGTTCACCTCAGGGGCCGACTCCTTATCTTTCTTGCCGAAAAATCTTTTGCCAGACGAGCTCGAATCTCCATACCATCCTTTCTTGAGCCCAGACTCAATTTCTTCGCCCATAGCAACCAACTGGCTGAAGGATTGAACGGCCGTCACTAGTATTCTCGAACGAATCGACTGCGGAAGTGTGGATGCAAACAACTTCATTAGATCATGCTCAGGAGGCTCAGGCATGACCTGGGACGCCATGCTCCTCCAACGGGTGGCATATTCTTTAAGGGTCTCACCCCTTTTCAACTCAGCCCGTTCTAAATCCTCCCGAGTGATAGTGATGTCGAGATTAAATTTGAAATGCTTAATAAAAGTATTGGCCACCTCCTCCCATGAATCTTTTCGGTTGATCTGATGGTTGGTGTACCATCTCATTGCAGCATCTTTCAAACTTGCCTGGAAGGTTTGGACCATCAGTGGTCCATTTGAAACATATTTATTCATGAGGCCTTGAAACATTTCAATGTGTTGCAGAGGGTTGGATGTGCCATCATACTTCTCAAAGGTCGGCATCTTAAACTTCTCTGGCACTTGCACCCTGGTGTACACCGACAAGTCGATCGGGGGAACGCTTTGGGTTCCTTCAACATCACGTATCCTTTGTTCGAGCCTCGCTATAAGCTTAGCATTTTCGTCATTCGGGTTGGAGAAGAAGTGAGAATAGGTTGAGGAGCCGAGGTCATAGGAGGCATGCTGGTGCCTGTTAGAATGACATCATCCAAAGATATTGTGGGATCATCATTCATCATGTGAGCTTTGTCAGGACGGAGGCCTTGGCGAGTCGGGGCTAGAGTTCCTGACTGAAAGCTGGAACTAATCTGCTGCTGCTTGACCATTAAATTTTCCATCTGGGTCATTAGAGCGGCCATCTGATCATTCATGGTACTCATATGTTCTTTCAATTGCTCCTGCACAATGGCCGCGATTTCAGCTTGATTGGCCATTTTTCTGACTACCGATCGAGTATTGTGAGGGTGTGGGGGATCCGTGATGAATTACCTAAAAAGATAACAACACAAGTGAGTATGATGAATGAAAATGACGAGTCGGTCCATGACAACTCTCTAGACTCAAAAAACGGAGCAAACATGAATGAAAGATTGATTCGTGCAAATTCTGATTTCGTCGGCTTTTACGAGAAAATTCATATCAATTCTCACATTATTCGAAACAGTACCAAAATTTACGAGATGATAGTTAAGACCATGATGAACAACTTTCATTTTTTGAGATTGGGGAAATTCCTCACAGATCAGTACAGTTTAATGCTTCTTTCCAAAAATTTTCCTCAGAAAACTGATTTGTCCGGTTTTTACTTTGAGGATAAATGGGTCATCAAAAATGCGAATTGATGCCCGAAAATTTCCAGTCCACTAATTAAAAGCCCATTCTACAACTTTCATGTTTTGATTTTCTCAAAAAGCACGTTTTCTAGTGATAAATGGAGAAACAAAAGTGAAGTCGGGAAAATTCTAGAACCCAGACAGTTTTTCTTTCACCTTAAATTCGGTAATAAATGGAAAATGCATTGAATTGATCCGAAAATTTTTGAGGTGATGAATTAGGGTCTTGTGAATGTTTTTCATGAAGGCTTTATGGGTTAATTTGAAGCAGAAAATTCAGTACAAATTACGGAAGACCATAAGGTCGGTCTGAACAGCAACAATTATTACCAGAAAAATTCCAACAATCCGACATAAAAATGTAAATGCAAACTAACATTCCCACCTAGAACAATGAAAAGTTAGAATGAAGACTCGCTAAACAAGACACGACATCAAACTATCTTTCTTTTCTTAGTGGCTACATGATCCATAGACGAATGGGCCTTCAACGCGCGTCGTAGTTGTGCATTCTCCTTAGCCAAAGCATCCACTCGTCTCTGGGCCTTCAACACCTTTGCTTCACTGACTTTGATCTGGGCCTGGCGGGTATGCTGCTCTGTCACGATCGGGATCTTCGGGAGTATCTCTGCAGGAATGACGTGGTGCTGAATATAGCGAGCTGTTGCGAAGTGCCTCTTCATCCTCCCAGTGGGCTCGTCTGCAGGCCAACTCAGTTTATGGTTGAAACACTTCTGCCATGCCTCAGAATGACGCCTAAGCTCAGCTCTGTAGTTCTCTCCTTTCTCAAACCAGACCCGAAATTCATTGGGCCCAAGCGGAGGTGGAATGTCCTGTAGAACCCGAAACTGACGTGCTACTCGCAGAGGCTGATAACTGGTCGCTCCATAGATGCCCATCAAAGGTACGGGCTTCTGATCTCCATGGTAAAGTCGAGCCTCAGTGACTCGGAACCATACGGCTTGCCAAAGGAAAATCTTAGGGTTTGGATCCTTGAACAAATTGACCCATTGTGTATAGTGCAAACTTTTAGTTTGATCTTGTATTTCTTTAAACCTCAAAATGGGATTATCAGTCATGCCCATTTCAAATACAGTCAAATTTTCCCCAAATTGAGAAAGGTGTGAGAAAAACCAGATTTGTAAAAGTTCAATTGGGGCTCGAAAAGTCTTGTCTTTTTTTTCTTTAAAACGTGTTAATGAAATGAAAGTTTCAGCTAGAATAGTGTTTATAAAACAAACTCCACCACATATTTGTTTAACTGTCCAAGCTATCACAGGATCGATAGCATTTTGACGGAATGGAAAAATGACAAGTCCAAAAAAGGCTAGAATAAAGATCCTAGATCTGACGTGGTCGGAGTTTTTTTCAAAACATTCATGAGGAAAGATAATGGGCATGCTTGACAATTACCTTTTAGGACTTTTTCAACTTCTTTTTTACTTAGCTTTAAAAATTCAGCAAGCACTACCACAGGATCAACTTGAATGGGCGGTTCAATTATATCGATCTCAACTGACTTTCCAATGGCAAAACCGTATTCTTCCAAAGTAGGTGCGAGCTCGAACTTACCTAACACAAAGGTGGTCGTCTCAGGGCACCAGAAATGAGCAAGTGCATGCATGATTCCACTCTGAACATCAATATCAAGGATCGGCAACATGAATCCAATGTGCTTGAGCGCATACTGCTGGCCATCTGGCTTCAATTGTCCCCATAGCTTCTTGAGCTCTAACTTTGGAGTTTGCACAAAACTGATATCGTTGCGACCCATTCGTATATAGATCACGTGCCAAATGACTCAACCTAGATCATGGACCGACCCAAAATAGAGTGAGGAAAACTGAGATAAAGTTCAAGAAATTACCACCCTTAGGAAGAGAATGTCAATCACAAAGACATGCACATGAATTGTGGATTCAATTTTAGTTTCCTTTAGCAAAGTGAAATGACGGACGGAACGACATGTCGCAGCCTCGCGCACGTTCATCATAACTAGTCGCTGCCTCGCACACATAGTCATGACTAGTCGGGTCCAATCACTTCGGCTTGGTTCGGTCAACAAGGATAATGCCCATGCATCGTAGCCTCACGTGCATGAGAACGACCCTTGAGCCATTTTTCGGAGAAGTTCGGGATCCAAGTGGGATAACCTTTAGCGAAGCCTTACCACCAAGGTTAAAGAACCACTTAAATACCATCCTAAAACTATTGGTGTAACCCGGGTTCGGTCACAAGTCGAATGTGGTGTAGTGCAATTATACTAAAGGCATGCACAACATTTCAAATCAATCAGCGCTCCAATAATTCAAAGAATTAAAATCAAATTCCCTTTTCACCAAACCTGCAAAACAAAGGATTAGCCACAGACTCCTCCCCTTATAACTCCATTCTGCAAGACCATTTAACACCTAAGGATTAGAATTCAACAAGATTGCCAAACCAAGTGAATGTTTTTTTTCATGAAAATTTTCTGGCCTAAGTCCTCCTTAAATTTTTGAAAAATTCAAGTAGCTCCCCAGCGGAGTCGCCAAGCTGTCGCGACCTAAAAATCGATATTTTCCAATTCTTAGGTTAATGGATTACTAAGTTAATTAAGTGAATTAACTAACCTAGTTCGAGCTCTCCCAAGCTCTACCAATTCGCAACTTAGGTTCAATATTTAAATGCAAAGGATTTTTAATAGGAGTCGCCACTAATCATTTATGGTAGGTCGATTAGAAACCTAAATAAAATAGTGGGAGAACTATTCTATTTCTACGAACCAAAGATTTTAAGTTCGGGACTTGATTACGCTAATATTTCTGTTAACGCCCTTTCGGTACCGATTTCAAAAAAAAAAAATTCAATTTGGCAATTTTTAGATGAATTCTCACTTGAAGTTCAAAGGTATAATTTTTTTAGGATTTTTTTTAGGATTTTTTTTTGGGGTTTTTATAGATGAAAATTAAAATTCAAGTTGCAAAAATTAAAAGATAATTACCGCTATTTCTTTCGAATTAAGTTTCGATCTAAAGCCTGATAGATCGACCCTAAAATTCGAAATACCCGCTATGGAAATAATTCTATCTAAAACCTGATAGATAGACTTATTTCCATATATGCGTTTGCGGATTAGGAAATTTTCCTAATTGATCACACTTTTAAATATTTTGGATATCTTTGAGTATCTTCAAGAAATTTTTCAGATTATCACGAGATTACGCAAAATTTCCCAAAATTCACAAATATTCCAAAGAATCATGTATGATATCTTCTCAGATACGATTAGAATATTTCAGTTAAAATTAATCCGCAAAACAAATATCCAAATCAAAATAGCCGAATATCCTCAAGATATGCATAATTTTCAAAGATATATTTCAAGATTCAAAGATATGCACTGTATCCAAATTGAGACAAGATATGCAAAATATTCAATGAATAATGCCTTAAGATTCAAAGATATGCCAAATAAGCTCAAAAATTTATAAACAAGTTCAAGATATCATAGATTTGCTCTAGATCCAAAGAATTCAAGTTAGGCAAATTCAATTTATTCCCACTCACGTGATATTCATCAAATATTCACTCATATTCAAATATTTTCAGAATATGTGCGTCAAAAGATACCTCAAATTGCGATTTTCCTTCCGGATATAATTCTTGCGCCAAAGAAGGAATAGATGATGTCCCACAACAAAAAAATCTGATTTTTGAAGTCTGGAACAACTAATTGCACGTTTGCATCACAGCTCACCAAGGTGGACTTTGACCCAAGAAGTGATGTCAAGAAGGACGTGGCAACAGGAGCACCACGCACCAAACTCCAAGGGATTAAAGCTAACCCAAAACTTCAGCAGAAAACCAGCTACAAATCCGGAGCGTCGCTACTGCAGGGATGCCTCAAAGACCGAGGGGTATAGAGCTTCTTCGAGACTGCACAGGAACGTCGACTGAACCGAGGAACCTCGCAGCAAAATCGGCCGCGAATTGGGTTGCAAAACAGAGGATCGCTGGGGCAAGATCGATCACGAAACAGGGGCAGCGGCGCAAGGGTCTCCTCAGCAAAGTCGGCCGCGAAACAGGGACAACGGAACAAAGGGTCTTCGCACAGCTACTGAACGTCGGGGTGGCGCGCAAGGCTGGGCAGTGAGATAGCCCGCAAGTTTTGGACGACGGAACAGGGGATGGTGCGCGAGCCGGATGTCGGGACGGCTGAACAGGATCTTCGGAACAGAGCAGACCCGTTGGGGGGCAGAACAGAGGACGCCGGGAGTGTTGTAGGAACGGGAGGAGGGCAGAGCATAAAGTGCCGTCGAGACAGGAGCAGAAACGACGGGAATTGGTATCGTTAAAGGGGAGCAGCTCTCTAATTTTTCTGAAAACTTTTCTCTCTCGTCCTTCTCTCGTGGTCGTGTGTATCAATTCGGTCGCCCCCCTCTCGGTGAACTTCCCTTTCTTTTATATACGCCAGAAGGATTGAGCTCCAAGGTGAAACAAATCTCCGCGCGCGATCTCAAGGTATCATTCAGAAGATTGCCTCACCCACGCCTGATCTCTTTCCCTGAATTACGTTCCATGATCTTTTGTAATCTGGAGATATCATGTTAACGCAAGGGAACGTGCGCACGTAATATTTTCATTTCCTTCTTGCTCACGCCTTCCTTCTACCATCATCCAAAAATAATCTCAACAAATTTTTAGCTACACCACTTTTGAAAATTCGATTTTTATCTTCCGGCCAAAGGAATCCATGCATCTTTTTCCTAATCCTATGCCATTTTATCTCCGACCCGCACAAGTGTATTCTTTGCCGGGTGTGAGTGTTGCTCATCGATTTTGCTTAACTTCCTTCGTCGGTTCAAATGGTAAAATTCGATGCATGATTGACAAAAATAAAACGTGAATGATGATGATTTTTTTTGGTAGGAATTAAAATTTAACTCCAGATCTTCACGCAAAATAAATGATTTAGGAAAAAGTCGAAATTTAGGTGTCAACATCTATGAGTCATCATGCGAATTTTTAGAATGTAAAGGGATGTCAAAGGTTAAAAGCATCAACATATTAAGCATGATCAAAATCCCTATGAGGGATTCCTTGATTTAAATTCACATGAGTTTGCGATTATTGAAGAACAATTGAGTTTCTCAGATACTTTGAATTTCGTTTTTAATTCTCAAGGCAAATTTTCTCTCAAACCTATTTCAAGAAATTTTTGACAATTTGATTGGTCTGAAATCTTTCGGAGGACCGGTATGCTGGGCTTTGTCAAAGGCATGCATTTGAGATCAAAATAGAACGAGACCGAAAGATCTTCCTTCTTCGGTTTTACAGGTCAAGAACCCTGCAAAATGAGATAGAAATAATCTTGCTTGTACTTCTTCAAGCGATTCTTAAAATCATTTAACTCTACGTTAACTCAAATGCCTTAATCTGAAAAGACTTTTATGGGTTGTAACAGGTTATAATTTGGGATCAATGGAGAAAAGCTGATTTTGGCCCAAAAAGAGTTTTATGAGGTAACACCGCAGATTTGCCACCCATGTTAGTTTTCTTGGACAGTCTTCCAATATTCTTCCAGGCAAGAATTCTTACAGGGCAGATGTCCTTCTTGAGGAGGGATCATTTCACAACTTGACCAGGAAACATCATCTTCTGGCAAACAATTTCGCTGTTCAGCAAAACGGAGTACGAAATTTTGAAAAAATTTTTAAATTGGCCTTGCTTACCGGCATTGTCCTTGATTCCAGGATTGGCTTTTCTGTCTCTTCTTCTCTTTTCCTTTTGCTAGATCCGCCTTTTGCTCTTTTCTCTTTTTTTGACAAAGAGTTTTTTGAAGATTGTGACAAAACGCATGCAAATGAAATCTGTGCATTTGAAAAGTCATTCATAAATTTCATGCAGAGCCGATTCTTCTGAGTTCCTCTGCTTTGAGACGGTGTCGTCTTCATCTTGAAATAGATAGTGATCACCAACGTGGTTTTAAGAAACGAATATACAGGCTCAATTGGGCATGCAAAGGATGAAAGTGTGTAGGATAGAGAAACGAATGCTTTTCATCATTTTAAGGCACTTGAATTACCATATGAGATTAAATGCAAGACATGCCCGAAGATGATTGATATTAGTCCAAGCAAGAGAATTTTCTAACCATTTTCCTCATATTGTTGCTGGAACAGTCTTCATTTGCCCTGATGTAGGGTGGTTCTTTGACAGGGGTAAAGAAGTGAAACCGTCGTTCAAAGGGTTTGTCATGGCCACCTGTAGTGTTTAGGATGGAGAAATAATCGCCTCTCGTCATCTCAATCCATGTAATCACTGCGAATAAATCCTACGTCCCTAAGTAAAGTCTCCATTGACCACTCAAGTGTGTGTAGGGACGTGTTTGGGTATAGTTTGCCTTTCATCATTTGAGGTACTTCCAATTGATAAATCTTAAACGCCCCTATTTGGACATTCATTTCAACTTCATCAAAACTCAATCTCCATAGGGGATTATGATGCATGATGCATGTTTCAAGCATAATTTGGATAACTTCTAAACCTTTCGAATCATGATACGAATGAGGTTCTACGCCGGATATTTTCTTCAAGACGTGGGCTCATTAAACATTTGCATGTTATTTGAAAACATATTGATTTTGTGAATTTTCTAGTCCTTCAAATTCAGTGACATGATTTTGAAAAAAAATTTAACATTAGGAAAGGGATACTTACCTGCCCGTCGTCGACGGAGGATTCCTGTAAAAGTAAAAGGGAGTGTGTTAGAGTATGTTTTCAATTTTGAGGCAAATTGGAATAATACAACTTCACCCTTGATTATGCGCTCTAATCCGCATACAATCGCATAGATTGTGGGAATCTGTAATCTTTCCATTGTGGTGTTGACTTCCCTGTCAAGGTTAAAATGAGGAGTTAGCATATATTATATCCAGAATAAACTGGAACAATACCACCTTACTCTTGACCATGTATTCCCATCGAAATCCCAATATATAGATTGTAAGAACCTTGTCATCTGGTTTGATTACCAAGACGACGTTTCCTGCTCACCGTGACTGAAGGTCCCTGAAAATGTTTCAAGAGTCAGTGTCTATTTTCGCATTAGAAATTGGAACGATACAACCTTACCCTTGATTGCGAACTGGGGGCACTGACAGGTAACCTGTTTTATGGATTCTTCTTCTTCATGATCCCCTGGTTCGGGCAAGGTCGCTTGAGTTGTTTCCTCCACCTGGGATTTTTCTTGGACCCTTGGTTGTGTAATCCATTCTTGGTTAGGTAATACTTGCCCCAGTCGGGTAGCTCAGTATACTTTCACATTTCCTGCAATCCCCTATCCAATCTGGGATATCTATTATTTCGGAGCTTTCTCTTCATTCTCACCTGCATGAAGAAATGAATGTTAGTCCTATTTTGGATTTATTTGAGCTTTTTAGGAACAGATACCCCCTTTTAGAGCTGTCTTTCTGATGTTTGAGAGCATTGCTCTTTCAAAGCCTTCCCTCAGTAGGGCGTGTCTTGCTAATTCGCCGCTCGAGACTTCGATGGCTTTGCCTTGATATGTTCTCTGATGATGAAAGAATAGTA